>CAUYTI010092926.1:0-17775 GCA_963575145.1 Galago senegalensis | reverse complement strand
AAGCAAACAAACAAACAAAAAAAAAAAAAGTAGGGAGAGAAATAGAGGACTGTAACAACTGATTTGGGATTGAACTGTAGACTAAGGTGATTGCATTGCTAGATACATGCTCAAAATAATTAATTACTAGGTGTCATTGTAAATTCTAGCAAAATCTGCTTTCTGAAAAATATATCCAAAATTTAGCTGTGTTAGGGTAAGGATGAAATTAGCCAGAGATTAGTATCAGGAAGGATCATCATCAGGTCCAGAATTTCAAGCAAAAAAAAATAATCCTAAAGAATACTTCTTGGTCCAAAAAATAAATCATTTACTTTGGGACAATCTCAGATGGTTACAGATTTTCCAAGTAAAGAAATTGCAGATGTTAGCAAAATTGAGAAGCAGAATTTCTGGAGCTATTTCACGGTCAATGTGAAAGCAGAGTAGTCTTGTCTAAAGTGTCTAAAATTATTCAAAGTTGGTCATACATGTTGGACCCTTACTGTGCTGTCAGAGGAAAATAAGCAGGGAATAGGTAAGAAACAAATCATGATTAAAATTAAGTCTGTGAATTAATATATGCAAAAAGTACTTTGGAAATGGCATCGTTGTAATATGCCTATATTTTTCTTAGAATTACTTTTATTAATATCCACCATTTGTCTTGCAAGTTTATTGCTAGTGCTCTGGTTTACCAGCAATACCGAAATGAAAGCTTATTGGACGAAATGGTGTGGCACAGAAAGAGCAAAAAATCCTTCCCAGTGATATTGTCACCATGGTTTTCGTTTTAGTCTACAGAATACTTTTCCCCTTTTGACCTAGAGTTGGTCTTCCAAGATGTAGACTACTGGTCCCTCTTCCCAACTTTATACGTTACAGAAAAACACTGAAGTAGAGTAGAAAAAGTTGTGAGGAACTGAAGTCTTATCTTTTCTTTGTCACAAAAAAAAAACAAAAACAAAAACAGAAAACCATTTACCTTAGGCAAATCAATTAACACGCTGGAAATTCAGTTTCCCCATCAGAAACACAGAAATAATGATATCTTCTGTGTGCCTCAAAAATGATATCTTCTGTGTGCCTTAAAATTCATTGAATTAATGACAAATGGGCTAATACCCAAGCCCCATAGCTACCATCAAAGAATATACGTGGTGGACTCAGTCAGAGGAAGTGGAACTTAGCAGGTTTAACCTGCAGATTTTAAGACATCTACCATATCTAGTACTGTTGCATCAAGAGGAAGGAAAGTAGTTTACAACAGGATTCTACTAAAATGTATTTTTTAGATACCACTCAAACTATTAAAGATTTATATAATCATCACAATTATAGGCCAGTCTATTGACCTGGTGTCAAATATGCTGATACTTAGAGGTAAAGAAAGAAAAAACATCAAATTAAAAAATATATTTAAAAAAAAAAGTATATGACCAGTGACCAAAAGAAGCTACTGAGTGACTTTGATCACGGGAATGGTACAACTTTTCCTCACAACTTTTTCTACTCTACTTTAGTGTTTCTCTGTAATGTATAAAATTGGGAAGAGGGACCAGTAGTCTACATCTTGAAAGACCAAATCTAGGTCTAAAGGGAAAAAGTATTCTACAGACTAAAACAAAAATCATGATGACGATTTCAGTGTGAAGGATTTTTGTGACTTGTATCTGTCACTTGGAGAGAAAATTGCACAGACGCTAAAACACAGTCAAATGAATGTTCAATTAATTCTATGAGTGATAATAAGGCTTAATCTAGGGCCATTAACAAGAAACCTGGAGAGAATGAAATAATACTTAATGGATAGGAGAGAGAAATTCGATAGTACTTATTGATTGGTTGAGTGTGGTATATAAGGGTAAGGACAAAAATCAAGACTAATGCACGGGTTTTGGTGTGGGAGCTGGCAGTGCTCTTCAAGGATAAGGAGCCAATATAATACCAGCTATGACAGGCAGTAGAATTAACTCTTCCAATTTAGACTTTTATAGGTAGAGATGTTCATAGGCTATGAGGAAGAGGTATTTAGTTCATATTTATATATATCTATGTAGTAGTTGAGATTAAGAGAGAGATTTGGACTGGGTATAAGAACTGGAAATTATAATCATATGGGAAATATACAAGGTCAGAGAATTGAGTTCAAGAACGCATCCTAGAAGAAGTGCTTTGTACTTCTCACCTTCTAGGTACTCCTCTTGGGAAACTATGCACTGATGCCAGTACCAAGTCTGTCCTTCAAAGCAATTTTGGAACTCTTTTTTCTGAGATACCCATCAAAGTTAACATAGGGCAGCAGGGCAATGAGCCCTGCTCATTAAAAAATGAGCGTTATGGTAATGGCACAGCGAGTTTCTGAAGGAAAACTGAGTTGCCCATTACCTTTATCCAACTTGTTTCTAACTTTTCCCCTACTGGGTAAGCATATGGCAGGATTACTCTCCCTAAATCCCCTTGATATACAACTATGTGATGGGTTTGGTCAACCAAGTGATGGGCTTTAAGTATTAGCCCACAATTTAGCATTCTTTCTTTGGCAATGGTCCTGACCATGTGGACTCCATCATCTTGAGATCCCAAGTAACGGAACTACAAAATTTCTGTTTTCTTGAGGATATGTAGCATGAGGAAAATAAGATTTTATTGTTTCAAACTTCTATTTGGGGGGGAGCTTGCTTGTTGCAGCACCATAATCTTATCTATCTAAATGTGTTTTAGCAACTAAATTACAAATAAAAACAACAAAGAGCCACCGATGAGATGGTGGGGAGAGAGATAAGGTAAAGAGAGGCATGACGGTAGAAATTCTCCTGCTTTTTATGTTCATCACATTCATATTGATTTAAGAGATGTTCTATGCTGTCCATAGCCAGTATGTATTTTGCTAACTTATTTTGGCAACATTCCAACTTGCCTACAAATAATGGAGATACAAGGGAAATTGTATTGAAAGATTTGCTGAGTCATTTGATTTGTGTCCTCTAGAACCCAAACTCCAAGCTAAACTAGGTTCAGTCTTTTACTAATTAATTAATTGAAACATTGGGGGGAAAGAGAGAGAGAGATTGATGGTAAGACATTTTATCCTATATATGATATTTCATTCAATGCATACAACATATCCTGACAAACAGATGTATTACACTCATTTTTATTTAACCAATTGGAAGGTATAACCATCAAATGTGTGATGTTCTTAATGTAATATGTTAGCAATTGCCTGCTTGTTTGACTCTAGGATAAGTACACAGTAAAGAGTCTCTTGATCACTAAGTAATATCAGAAAGGCTTTATTTCATTTGTTGAACAGGGTGTCCATAATGTTTGTGTGCAATTTTAAAATAGTTTACTGTTTAAAATAGTTTCCTATTTTAACCTGGAAGCTAATTCACTTAAAGTACTGGTAGTTTAAATATCATCTGTCCACATTTAATAAGAAAACAATATCCTTAATAGTCTGTCCATGGCAGAGAGGATAAAATAAGAACAAGTACTTCTGTACTTCAACAGTAAAGCCATACTCATTAACTTCAAACCAGGGCAACAGATCAGCTCACTGATATTTCATCTTTTCCTCTGTCATGTGGATGACAGTAAATCTTTGGTGGACAAAATCAAAGAGCAAAAAGACAGAATAAGAAGCCCGGTGGTCCATTAGAAGAGCAGATGAGAAGTTCAAAATCATATTTTATAAAATGTTAGAATCTTCTTTAACAATGGTTGCCAATTGAAGATTACTTTGCTCCAAGAGTAATCTCCAAAGCCTGGAAAATATCTAAAGACACGTTTGGTTGTGCTTGGAAGGCCAGGATGGGTTCTACTAGCATCTAGCATGTAACTCAGAATGGACCCCTAAAATAATAATAGGATCTCAGTTGAGGAACCCTGGTCAAGATAAAGCTCTTCATTTTACAGAAATCACATTTGCAGCTCATTCATCCAGACCAAAATAGTTACGAAATGCTCCTGTAAATCAAAGACGTATGCTGAATTCACAGACTACAAAAATGAACCAGAAGAGTCAAAAATCCTAACATCAGGAGATTGGGGGTAGAGGAAGAATAAAAGGAAATTACAGTACTTAGAAATCTTTTATATCTCTCTCCTAGCTCATAAAATTCTAATAAATATCAAGTGAAAGGACAGATTAAACCCATTATTATTCATTAAAAGACTAAATCCCAAAGTATAATTCTTCAACTACTTATTCATTGAGCAATGAGAGAGTCTCTAAATGTTCAGCATATTGAACTTAATAAAGGAGGCAAAAATCCTTTTTCCCATCAAACTTACATTCTAGAGATAGGAGATAAAAAAAAAAATGGCTAAGTGAACTACATAATATTAAGGCACTTAGCCAGGAAAATAAGAGCTGAAGGGAAAGAATGGGAGGTCATTTGCCCAAAGGATAAATTTTAGCAGTAACTCTCACTAAAAGTTACCTTAAATTTCCTTGAGATTTGCCTGAAACAACACTTGTTTTAAAAAAAAAACTAAGCATAAAAAAGGAAAAAATTAGAATAATGAGAGCTAATGAATGGCTAGAGTAATCCTAAACAAAGTGTCACATTACCTAACTTCAAGTTACACTGCACAGTCATAGTGACCAAAACAAAATGGTATAAAAGTAGATCTATGATCTCTATTTCTATTTTTATTATGTTTAGTGGTATAGATCACATAGATCAATGGTACAGAATAGAGAACCCAGAAATAAAACTATATACCTACAAATAATTGATCTTTGACCAAGCAGACAAATACATCCACTGAGGAAATGATGCTCTATTCCGTAACTAATGGAGCTGGGAAAATTAGCTAGCCATGTGCCGAAGAATGACACTGGGTACCTATCCCACTATACATAAAAATTAACTCAAAAGGGGTTAAAATTAAGTGCAAGACCAAAACCCATAAAAATTCCAGAAGAAAATATAGGAAATACTCTTCTAGATTTTGGCGTAAACAAAGGAATTTATGACTAAGACCCCAAAAGCAAATCCAAAAGATACCCAAAAATGAATACATGAAACTTAACTGAAAAGCTTCTGCCCAGCAAAAGAACATGTAGAGGGGGGAGGGAGAAGGGAGGGGGGAATGGGAGGAGGGAGGGGATTTGGAGGGATCACTTTTGAGGTTTGTCTTATAGGGGTACAGGTGAATCTAAGAGTAGAATGTGAACATTCTAAAGCAATAACTGAGAAAATGACATGAAGGCTGTGTTCACCAGTTTGATGGAAGTATTTCAGAATGCATGTGAAAACCCCACACTGTACCCCAGAAGAGTATCAATATACATAGTTAACATTCAATAAAAAAAAAATTAAAAAAAAAAATAAATGTCTCAGCAGCAAATCATCAAAGGGCAAAACGGGGGGGGGGCAAGACTGGCTCCAAAATGGTCATGTGAACTCCTCCCACTTTCCCCATTAGCCACGGATGCAGCCCTTTGTGTGTGTGGGGGGGGTTAATCCATCCAAATAATTAGGTGATGAACCACCTTTGGAACTCACTCCAGTTTTTACCGGTCTCATGGTATTTTGACTGTTCTTAGTTTTGTTACGGATTATTCCTTCTTGTAACCTGAGAGGCAGACGCCAAAATCATGATGCAAAAGAAAATAGCTCCCTTTTCCTCCGTTAGGACCCCCCATTAGCTGCGGGGCCTTGGATGAGTTCCTCGGGCTCCGTAGGCCTGGTCTGGCTCCCCTGTGCACAGTGGGGAAGATAAGACCTCAGAGAGGCGTAAGGTGACGGTGACTGGTCGCACACTCACGCCAGGCACGGAAGCTGCTCACACCAGCCTCTCCTCCGCCCTAGAGAGCACTTCTATTTTTCCTTTGCTTAAATCTTATGGGGAAAGAGCGACTGCTAATGCATTATGTACATCAAATAGCTGAATAAAGAGTTATCTGAATTGAAAAAGAAACTATCTTTGCAGGTACTGCAGTAACTCAAAGATCATCTCTGGATACTTGAAATCAAATAGGCTGTGCATTACTCATATTTTAAAGCCATTGATTAATATCAGACTGAATGCCTATAGAAAGTTTAAATTTTAAATGCAAAATTCAAAACACCCCTTTCCTGTCTAATAATTGTCTCTACTGATACAAAATATAAAATCAAGAACCAGCACCTTTTGCTATCGGGCAGCCAAGAAGGAACTTCTCCCAGGATCCAACCACATAGTCACTGAATTAGTAGCTTATAAAGGTGAGGCCACTGGCAGGTTGATCCCAGGCTTGCAACCACTGATGCTAAAGGCCAGTTCTGGGTGTCTATGTAAATCCAGTGAGCAGCCTGCCTTGGGATGGAGCAAGGATAAATTGCCTAGACTAGGGCTGGCAAGTTTGCTTCACTGTAAGTGTGACGTGTGACTGACAGCAGCAATCTCAGGCATGTATACGGATGAACTCTGAGGTCAAATCAAAGCTGTATAGAAAAGAGTGCCACGATTAATCAGCAGTTTGCCAAGGATGGAGAAATAGACAAGCAGTCCTTCTGCCAGTCATTAGTCATCTATTTCCAGAAGCATCTGGCCTCGCTGAAAAAAACATTAACAGCCCCCAACTTACTGCTAGGTAGTAATGATCATACGACTAGAGCAGAGCGCCCTCTGGAGAGCTCAGTGACACAAAAGGACTGTTTTGAAGAGACAGGTGACAAAACACCACCCAGTTTCTTTCTCTCCATGCATGGCAGAGGCCGGGCTGTGTGTTCACACCCAGTGTTCTATGTGCGTAGCAGAGTCCGGGCTGTGTGTTCACACCCAGTGTTCTCCATGCATGGCGGAGTCGGGGCTGTGTGTTCACACCAGTGTTCTCCATGCATGGTAGAGTCGGGGCTGTGTTCACACCCTGTGTTTTCCATGTGTGGCAGAGTCAGGGCTGTGTGTTCACACCAGTGTTCTGCGTGTGTGGCAGAGTCGGGGCTGTGTGTTCACACCCGTGTTCTGCGTGTGTGGCAGAGTCGGGGCTGTGTGTTCACACCCAGTGTTCTGTGTGTGTGGGAGAGTTGGGGCTGTGTGTTCACACCCAGTGTTCTGTGTGTGTGGCAGTGGGGGCTATGTGTTCACACCCAGTGTTCTCTGTGTGTGGCAGAGTCAGGGCTGTGTGTTCACACCCAGTGTTCTCCATGCATGGCGGAGTCGGGGCTGTGTGTTCACACCAGTGTTCTATGTGCGTAGCAGAGTCAGGGCTGTGTGTTCACACCCAGTGTTCTCCATGCATGGCGGAGTTGGGGCTGTGTGTTCACACCCAGTGTTCTCTGTGTGTGGCAGTCCGGGCTGTGTGTTCACACCCAGTGTTCTCCTCCTGGCACACAGACAGCCTTCATCTCCTGCTGTTCCTGTACTGGAGTGAGGCCACTGACAGTGAGAAACAGAAGGAGGAGGAGGAGGGGGAGAAGGCCAAGCAGCTCCTGGGGAGGTCCAGCTTCCTCTCCACCCTCTCCTCTTATTAGCTACAAGGGCCAAAATGTTTCTCTTTGTGCCCAAACTAGTTTAATCTATATTCCTGTAACCTGAAACCACATCAGTCACGACTAATATCGGTATAAAGTAGAAAAAAAAATCCTCAAGTCACAGGTAAAACTGGGTATTACAGGCGTGTATATAAACTATAAAACGAAGCTGGGTCATCTTCATCAATTGTCTTTCCCCTTTGAAAACCTCATCTTTCAAGGTGCTGAGTACTTCACTGTTCAGAAAATCGTTATTTTTAATAAAGTTTTTAGTTGTATTTGATTTTTAAATACATGGATGCAACAAACTATTTTTTAGAAGCCAAATATTTTTTCTAATGATTTATGTATGATAAATCTATAGAAGTCAAATTGATTAGTCAAAGGATTTTCTAGGGTTTTGGCAGATATTGCCAATCCTCCCTCCGAAATATTTATAACAATTTGTACCCCCAGCAATTGAAGGCTCAACTCATACTAGTTTTCCACCTGAGAAGCAATGCTGAGCTGAGCTGAAGAAAGACTTCTGTCTTATCTCGCAGCACTAGTCCATGAAATGATTGCTACAATCTACAATGCAGATCAAAGTCAAGCCTCTACTCCGTGTGTGCGTGGTGCACATATGCACATGTGCACATTCGTGGTCTACGTGGAACGGATCACTGGCATAGTAACATTACTCTAGTACACAGTTCCTCACAAACACAATCAGATGTAACTAAAAATTACATGACTCATTTGGAACCATGGTGACAATTATTGTGGGAAAAAAGAACAAGAACCACGAGCGAGTGAGGAGGTGCAGCTGCTGAACATCTGCCCGGCCCACTCACTCGTCAGCCTCAAACCCGCCTCCCACAGAGGTGCACTTGCTGGGGCACTCGCGCTTACCCGAGGGAGCCAAAACTAGAATGCCTTGTTTGCATGTTAAATGTTTCATGAAGGGGCCAGGAAAATATGGACACAGTGCAACCTTGATGGGTCGGGGGGCGGGGGGGGGGGTAATACACAACAAAACCATATTATACCACGGCCTGACTTGTTAGCTAGAAGTTGGAATGTCTGTAAGCTGTGCACTTTGACATTAATCAGTTTACCAGGGAGATTTTTCTGGAATAGATTGAGCAATCAGAACTAGGTAAACAAAGCAAAGACGTCTGCTCAAGACAGGGAGATAAGAATTATTCAGTATTCACACAATACGACGTGTGATTTCGCCCCTTGGGAACTCAGCTTCCCCATCTATAAAAATGAAGAGGCTGCACAATTTCTAAGATTGTCTCCAACCTAAAGACGCTCAGGATTTAGGGTCATCTACAGCTCATGTGTCTTTTCTTAATATTCTCTGCCCTCCTAAACTCAGCCTCCCAGAAACTCGCGATTTTGTTATACTCCCAAGATGTGCCTTGCTCTCCGTGGCCCCTTCCCAGGCTCTGCCACAGCACTGTCCACACCTGGCTACATAAATCCTGCTCATTCCTCAGGTTGGGGTAACCGTCACGTTCCCTGCCAGGGCACCTCCCTGTAGCCTTACCTCCCTCCCTGTATCTCCCCCCTTAAAACTTAATTCCTTTTGAATCCCATGTAATGATTTCCTTCATTTTCTGTCTCCCCTACCGGCTCGCAGGCTCTCTGGTGCAGTGGCTGTGTGGGTTTTGTTCACCGTGCTTTCCCTGCCTCCTGAAACAATTGCTGGCCTTTGGAAAATATCCAAATTTGTGTCAAATGAATAAATAATGAGATTATGCTAAGTAAGTTGTTGAAAGTCTTGACCCTGAAAGGAGGGTTGAAAATCTAACGTTTTTTCCAATTTACCAACTTGCTCATCGTTCCAACTCTTCACATCAAGGCTAAGCAGGAATTTCCTCCAAATTAACATTTCATTATGTTCCAAGGATAAAGCGGTGAGAGGATGTCAGGAAATACGTTAATGAAGTACATTAAGCCATTCAATGGCTTTGTTTTCCTCCAATACTACATTTCTTTTGCTTTTGAGAAAACAGACCAGGTTAACTAAAAAAGTATCTAAAATTTGGGAAATACCAAGTGAAATTTAAAAAATCATTCAGCTAATATTTACCTAAACCTGCTGCCCTGTGATGTTTGGAGTCAGGATGAGGCAGCTGCAGAGAAACTACTGACCAGAGGGAGGAAAAACCATAGGGTCTCACCATGGCGCTGGGTCCCAGGACAGAGAGCCACACAGGGGGCCGGTCTGCACTGAGGGAGAATGTGACGCCCCGCCAGGAGTTTAGACCTGTGGTTTTTAAATATGTTAAGGTATAGAAACAGCAAGTGCAAAGGCCAGAGGTCGTGCTGAGTGCAGTGAGTCTAAGAATTTCAAGCAGCTCAGGAGTGAGCTGTGGGGGACATCTGTGTACGTGCAGGGACAGACCAGGCTGTCCACGTCAGTGTACAGGTGAACCTTCAAGGAAAAAGCCTAATGACCCAGATGAATGTCATTCCACAATGAAATCACAAGAAAATACGATTATGAGACTGATGCACTGCTGGCTGTGCTAAGAGGGCACCTAATTCACAAGAAAATAAAAGCAATCCCAAGGGCAAAACAAAAACTGCAGCAAGCCACACGGTAAGGTAATACAGAAGAGAAAAGTGGTCTGCAGGAAGGTGTTAATCTGTGCGGCCTAGAGGCTCAGATTTAACAGCCCTGTGGAAAACAGGAGACGAAGCCTTTGGCATTAAACCAGGGGCTAGTCGAGACTAAGACCCCGCATAAAGCTGAGGTCCTCAAAGTGTTACTCTCTTAGTAAAATTAAGGGAGGAAACTCAACAAAAATGAATACCTTCTAGCAATAAGAGAAATCAGAAAAATGTGTCCTGTTCATCCTAAATTCTGGATAGCTGGGGTAGGATTTGGGGCAGAGATCTCTGGGGCATTTGTAACCATTGGTTTCTTTTCTCTTGTTGGAGTTTGTGATTCAAATTTATACTATAGATGCACATGTCAGTATCTAAGACCTTTAGGACCATGTGCATTTCAGAATTCACAACTTTTCAGATTCCACCAAGGTACGAGGGTGTCTATGCCCAGTACTAAGTAATACTTCAGTGTAACAGGAACCGCCGCCATGATGTGACTCTATCTCTGCAGCTCAAGAGACGGACCTTCACGGCAAGTGGTATAAACACCGCATCAGGTCAACTGTGGGTGCCAAATGATTTACAAGAAGAATTCTGATTTTCTGAGCTTTCTGGATTTTCACATTATGGGCAAAGATTATGGCCCTGAACCTGTACTACTGGGGAAGCACCAAGAGGAAAGTCACCTTGGCATCTGTGGGGCCCACCTGAGGCAAACGCCAGTGACCCTCAGCTTTCCAGGATTCGCTCAGACGAAGTCCTGGCCAACGTGACTCAGAGTCTAAAATTACAAAAAACACAAGGAAACATCATGACGGAGGGTCAGGCAAAAACAGCAGAAACAGCATTTCTCATCATGAATCTAAGAGACACAGCATATAAAATTAGTTACGTTTAAAATGGTAAAGAAATGAGAGAAGGAACTCAAAACATGGGCAAGAAACCTAAGTTGTCCAAAAAAGAAGGTAAATTTCAAAAACCTCAAAAATGAAAATGTAAATGAATAAAATTAAAAACTAAGAATATGAAAAAACAGACAGGACACAACTTGGGAGAGAAAGATCTAGAAGATGCCTCAGAAACAACATGAACAGAAGAGAAAAGCAGCCACCAGAGACGGTGACAGGGTGTTTAGAGACGCAGGGACACGGTGAGTATGACTGGGTCTAACCCCGCTGGGAGGACGGAGAGAGAAAGATAATGGCTATAGGCAATAATCAATAATTGAAGGGCTGCGAATTTTCCACCTGATCAAAGACATGAACTCTCAGATTCAGGAAACCCAACAAGTCCCAAAGGGGCAAAGAGAAGGAGAGCTGTGTCTAGACACACATCACAGCAGGAAAAGACACACGGAAGATTTTTAGAGCAGCCACAAAAGAAGGGAAATACCTAAAGGTGGGGGGGGGTGGAAAATCATGAAGAGCCACAGTGGACCCCAAATGAATGAAATCTCATCTTTAAGGAGAAAATGATTGTCGGTCGAGAATTTTATGTGCAGATAGATTATCCTTTGAAATCATGAATAAAATAATTCTTTAGAGACAAAAACATAGTTCACTAGTCAAGACTCTCAAGGAAGAGCTTCTAGAGGATATAGTTCAAGAAAATCTTAGACACAGTGAAGGAGCGGTAAGCCAAGAAGTCATGTCCAAGGCAGCTGCATCTGAATAATGCATGTGTCAAATAATAGTGTCAGTGGAACTAAAACCCTGTAAGTCAGCAGTGGGGGACTGGGTGGAGCCTGTGGTCAGTGGGTAGGGCACCCGCCCCATATACTGAGGGTGACAGGTTCAAACCTGGCCCTGCCCAAACGGCAACAAAAATATAGCCCGGCTGACTTATACGCTATTATCATTGAGGGTTCAAATCCAGCCCCAGCCAAACTGCAACAAAAAAATAGCTGGGCATTGTGGTGGGCGCCTGTAGTCCCAGCAACTTAGGAGGAGGCTGAGGTAAGAGAATCACCTGAGCCCAGGAGTTGGAGGTTGCTGTGAGCTGTGTGACACCATGGCACTCTACCAAGGGTGATAAAGTGAGACACTGTCTCTAAAAAAAAAAAGAAGAAGAAGTAGGGGACTGAAGTTAAAAGTTTCCAAATTTCTTTTCTTTGAGAAGAAAAAAGAGGTACTGATCTATTTTAGACTTGATACATATTAAGTTTTTAAGGGTAATTACTAAAAGGATAGTTACAGTATATGTAAGTTCCAAATCATAGCCAGGAAAAGTTGGAATTAAAGTAAAAACTGACACAATTAAAAGAAGAGGCAAAAACAAGCCAGGAAAAGAAGGGCCAAATGGCTAAGAGAACGCATGTAATTGCGGGGACCCCTAACACAGCAGCCGGCTGATAACTGACCGTTCTGGCAAGTCTGCCAGTCAAGCTCTGGGCTGGGTGTTCTGTAGGCATTATCTCACTTATTTCTCACCACAAGTGAGGTAGGTACTGTTATTAATCTTTATTTTATGGATAAGGCTTATTGCCGATGTAAACCATGGCAGAAGATTTTGGTGAATTTTTAAATAACTGATCACCCGTTAGATTTAGGAGATGAGAGTCAACTCTCAGGCTAGCGGCGTGGGCAACTGAGTGAGCAATCCCTGGCACCCAAGAGTAATTCTAATATTTCGTGCATGAATAAAACCAATCTAAGATGCAGGATATCTGAAGATGGGTAGAGAGTGTCTGTGTTCTTTGGATTGGTGAGTTATCACTGTTTGGGGAAGCTGGGCTGTGAAAAAGAAAGCCAGGGCTTATCAGCTGACCGCGAGAATTGCTCATAGAATCCACGGCATGTGGGTGGTTTGCGCTAAGCTAAGATACTTGAAAATGCTTATAAGAAAGATGAAGAGGTTAAAGTGAGGATGACAGAGAGAATAACTCAGGTAGGAAGGACTGTGCTAATCCTAGGAGAGTAATCAAATGAGTGGACCAAAAAGGGAAGCCACACAAAGCCAGCAAAGATCTACCTTCTCTCTGCTGGGTAGCCAGGAAGGACTTGTCACAAAATCCTTCCAAAGACACCAGAGCCTGCGTAAAGATGCTCACCAAAGGAAGCTCCTGTACACAAGCCTGAGAAGTGTGTGTGTGTGTGCGAGCAGGGCCAGATGCTCACGACTGGGACCAAGGAAGACCTGGCAGCAGAACAGCTCCAGAGAGACTGTGGGATGTGGGAGGCAGGCCCTTCCCCTTCCCGGGTTTGTTCCTTCACTCAACTGCGCCGACCAAGATGCCACCATTTCTTACTCTGAGTTCACCGTGCGGATGACACTGGCCATGTCGTTCAACTATTCTCCCCTTTATGAGAAAGAAAAAATTGGAGCAACTCCTACATTACATAAATGCCTGAGGAAAAACAGCCAACGTTTCCCTTCACAAGCAAACAACACATTTCTCTAAAGAGAGAAAGGAATTCACAAAAGAAATGAAACTGAGAATAAGTATTTTTAATAGCAAGAAATACGGCTTTTCAAATTATTTAAATGCACCCTGATTATGTTCAAAGGTTCTCTCAGTATACGCTGGCTCAGGAGCTGAATCACCCAAAATACAACTCAGTAACACCCCCAGCCTTCAGGGAACAGGGCTGTGTGTCACTTCTGACCATCGCTACCAGCTTATCAAACTCAAGATAAGCTCTGAACAACAGCCTAACCCAGGCGCAATCAATTCGAAAGGGGGAGGTAAGATATTTAAAGGATATTTATTTGTGAAAAGCTAAGAGCCAGATCCATGGCAACTAAGTGCACAGATTAAATTACAAATGTGTCTTCAGCTGCCATTTATTAAACATTAAGGCTGCTGTGGCAACGCATCAGAGAGCTAAGTTTTAATCTAAAATACTGCGAGCTAATAGTGCAATTATGATATGACTATTCCTAACTATATAATTTTTATGTATTTTTCCATATAAACATTTTTTAGATCACAACTTTTCAGAAATCAATTTCAGTTGCCAATGTAATGCTAGTTCTACAAAATTATCTGCTAGGAAAATTGACTCCAAAAAGGAGAAAAAATCTAAAGTGACCCAAATATATATAATATGATTCCATTAAAAAGATTCCCCTGAAAATCAGAAAGTAAAAAGATGCCACAAAACTCCTTATTGTTCCGCTAGCTGATATCAGTTCTGTTTAATCATCTTTAAGTCATTTCAAAGCTCCCTCCCTCCTGTCACACAGCCCTTCTCCTTCCCAGTTCCTGACAGCCTTGAACCCCATGAGATCTCTTTTCTCCTCTTTTCAGACACTGTGGCCACAGGACCACACACACAGGCCCCTTACAGATTTATGATATGAGTGATAATCAGATTAAATGCTTTTCAGATGTGTATTTCCCCTATCTCCTCTTGAAGCCTAAGAAACAATGTAGTTGGTTCTAAACCATCTGCACACTTGGGCTGGATCTTCTGGAAAAATCAAGAGGGAAGAAGGAAATATGTCCTGGTGTGGAAAAGCAAGAGGGTGTGTTTAGACAACAACAAATAGTTCAGTGAGAACAACTGGAATCAAAGTAAAACATACCTACAGTAGACAGCATATTCCTCATATTGACAGTCACTCCACAGTGTTCAGAAATTTTTCATATATTGTTCCACTCAATTTTGTTCAGTAAGATTTGCTTGCTTTTTGGATCTTTTAGTCCTCAAGACCTATTAAGTTATCACAAATTTGGTAACCACTGAATTATTGTGCAAATAGCATTTCAACAAAGCAAAATATAGTTTACCTATTTACTGAGCCAATGTGTATAAATCAAACTAAATTTTAGGCTTGATTTTTTATTCTATTTTTATTCACAACTTTTCTTACTTAAAAAAAATATTTCATGGGCAGCACCTGTGGCTCAAAGGAGTAGGGCGCCAGCCCCTTATGCTGGAGGTGGCGGGTTCAAACCTAGCCCCAGCCAAAAACAGAAAATAAATAAATAAATAAATAATATTTTATGAATAAAATTAAAGCAGCAGGAATTTTATAGTAATTTGACAATATTTATCTTGAATCGAAACACATTTCATATCTCCTACCTTTACCAGAGAGTCTTAACAAAAAAATCATATTTCCTTAATTCGGGAGGAACAGAATCATTAGAAAAATTCTAGTGTTTCTCAAACATGAGATTTAGAGCTTGACACACTTTTTCTTAAGCGGGATAAGACATTATTAAACACCCCCAAGAAGTTTCTTATGGGGAGAAATGGGATTACTGATAACCAACTTGGCTTTTCATAAGTTTTATTTTGATGTTAACAGTAATGTCTGAGTTTGAGTTTGGTTATCTTACACAGGGTACTTTAATAATGTGGTATACATGGAAATCCTTCATAAGCCCTATGAACTGAAAATTATCTCATACCAGAGCTGCAAAACGTTCCAAATTTCCCCCTGCAGGTGTTACTTTGGCCAACTCTAACTTTTTCATTTAACTTTGACACAGCATTGGGTGCCCTGCTGGATCTTTTTGCTTTGACTTGGGCTGTCCTGCAGGCCCAAAACCAAGAAAACAGAAAAGGAAAATCCACTGAACTACAAAGCAGCTATCACAAGAAGGTGAAGCACACAGACGCTTCACACGCTATCGAGCAGGTGTAAGAAGTCACATGAGAAAGGGGGCAAGGGTGTACCGAAAAATTCACGTCAAACAAATGTCGGGTGCAAAGGGCAACATTATCACATAGGGCAGATTTTAGAGCGAAAGTTTTGCGTAATCCAAAAGTACTATGACACCTATAATCCTCATTTAAGTTATTATGGTTTATCAGATCTCTTAAATCTAACATGTAACTGTTGATTATGGTGATGGTTTTCTGAATATGTTTTTCCTTCAAGAAACAGGCTGCTATTGAGAAAAAAAAAAAAACTAGGAATGCATCTTCATCTCTGCCTTTCACCATATGTAATTCTTCCCCTAGATGTTAAATCATTTCTTCAAATGTATATCATAAATCATATCCCATTAAGCATCATTTTACAAACTGCCTAATAATTTTCTTGGCCTGTCAATCTAAACAGAAAAAAAATCTTTTAAATGAGTACTTTAAATTATATTAAATACTTATTTGATAAAGATTCTGAGCCACATTAATCTAACAACTTAAAAAATATCACAGAACTGTAAATGCTGTTCTTATAATCTTCTGATCTAAGCTCCAGACTGTCACAGAGACTGCAGTGGACATGTGGGTTGATGCTCAGTTTCACATGGGGCCATGAACAGCCGAGTGGGAGTCTCAAGATTATACCATACAGGCTAATATGGTTTCTTGGTTCCTTTCTCAGTAGAAAATAGGTATTACTAAATAAACCACAGATGGAAGGTCAGTGCAGTGGGTAAAAGCTACGAAAGTTTATTTCCCTCCCTGAATTCAGTAAGTGGTGATGGATTAACAGTATTAGCTGAGTGCCTGGCACATAGTAACTGCTCAGTAAAGGGCTAGCTCTTACGACCGCTGTTCACATAAATAATTTAACATCAGTTCCTGTTTCAGCTGCTTTCTTTCAATGTGGAATCTTCCCCTATGTTCCACATCTTTGAAATCACCCCTCCCCTGCCCATATATGCTGGAGACACTAGAAAACCTCCCAGATTTTTCTAGATCTAAAAGACAAAGGTGTTCTTCATAGATTCTTTTCCCAGGCTGATAGCATCAAGCATTCCCCCCATACCTTCTTCTATGATTTGTATTGTTTTATGTCTTAAACAGTTTATCCAGCAAGAGTTAATCTTTGTAAGTGGTGAAAGACAGGGACCCAGTTTCAATCTTCTACATGTGGCTTACCAGTTCACCACAAAAATAAATAAATGGGCCATGATCAAGCTAAAAAGCTTTTGCACAGCCAAGGGTACAACAACTAAAGCAAACAGCCTTCAGAATGGGAGAAGATTTCTGAATGCCAAGAATCTGACAAAGGACTGGTTACTAGAATCTACAGAGAACTCAAATTAATCAGTAAGAGCAAAGAACCCCATTTATAAGTGAGCAAGGGACTTGACCAGAAATTTCTGTGAAGACAGATGAATGGCCAACAAACACATGAAAAAATGCTCATCATTGCCAGTCCTCAGAGAAATGCAAATCAAAACCACTCTAAGATATCACCTAACCCCAGTGAGAACAGCCCACATCACAAAATCCCAAAACTGCGAATGCAGCATTGATGTGGAGAGAAGGGAACACTTTCACGTTGGTAAGACTACAAACTAATACAGGCCCTATGCACAGAAGTATGGAGAATCCTCAAAGAACTCAAAATAGACCTTCCATTTGATCCCCAAATCCCATTACTAGGTATCTACCCAGACGGAAAAAAAATAATTTTATCACAAGGACATTAGCACTAGAATGTTTATTATAGCTCAATTCAAAATCACAAAGAGATGGCAGTAACCCAAGTGCCCATCAACCCATGAATGGATTAACAAACTGTGGTATATGTATACCATGGAGTACTATTCAGCTTCAGAAAAGATGGAGACTTTACATCTTTTGTATTTACCTGGATGGAGTTGAAGCACATTCTTCTTAGTAAAGTATCACAAGAATGGAAAAGCAAGTATCCAATGCATTCAACAATAATATGTTTTTTGGGTTTTTTTTTTGTTTTTTTTTGAGACGGAGCCTCAAGCTATCCCCCTGGGTAGAGTGCCATGGCATCACACTCACAGCAACCTCCAACTCCTGGGCTCAAGCGAGTCTCCTGCCTCAGCCTCCCAAGTAGC
>CAUYTI010092925.1:0-32108 GCA_963575145.1 Galago senegalensis | reverse complement strand
ACCAAACAACAATGATGGCTGCCAAAAAAATAAATAGCTGGGTGTTGTGGCAGGTGCCAGTGGTCCCAGCTACTTGGGAGGCTGAGGCAGGAGACTCACTTGAGCCCAGGAGTTGGAGGTTGCTGTGAGCTGGGATGCCACGGCACTCTACCCAGGGGGAGAGCTTGAGGCTCTGTCTCAAAAAAAAAAAAAAAAGAAAGAAACAACTTGACTCAGCATCTGTAGCTCAGTGAGTAAGGGTGCCAGCCACAAGCACCAAAGCTGGCAGGTTTAAGCCTGGCCCAGGCCTGCTAAACAACAATGAGAACTGCAACCAAAAAATAACTGGGTGTTGTGGCAGGTGCCTGTAGTTCCAAATGCTAGGGAGGCTAAGGCAAGAGAATCGCTTAAGCCCAAGAGTTTGAGGTTGCTGTGATCTGTGATGCCACAGCACTCTACCGAGGCTGACATAGTGAAAGTATTCTAAAATATATATATATAATTTATATATATGTATTAAAATGATAATTTAATGATATATATTTTAAAACATATTAAAATAATTTAGTTTTACATGATAAAAACACTCAAAAAACTAGCAGTGGAATGGAACTTCCTCAATCTGATATAAGGGTATCTATGAAAAAATCACAGCCAACATCATATTTTATATATATATATATATATATAAAGAAATAAACAACTTACAAGACTTATAACAGGTGAATAGATTGAATTAGTAATCAAAACACTGCCCACACAGAAAAGCCCAAGCCAAATGGCTTCACTGCTGAATTCTACAAACATTTAAAGGATACCAGCTCTTCAAAGACTCCTCCAGAAAGTAAAAAAGGTGAGTATCCTTCCCAGTTCATTCTGATACCAAAATTAGAGAAAGACTTTACAAGAGAACAAAATGGCAGACCAATATCCTTTGTGAATTGGACACAAAAATCCTCACCAAACGCAACAGCTTACACAAAGGATTATATATCATAACCAAGTAGAATTTATCCCATGAATGCAAGGTTGGTTTGCCATTGGAAAATGAATTAATAAATATACAATATCAAAAATTTGGAAAAACACAAGTTATATGCCCATCTCAATAAATGCTGAAAAAGCACTTAACAATATCCAACACACTTATATGGTAAAAACACTCAAAAAACTAGCAATGGGGGGTGGCGCCTGTGTCTCAAAGGAGTAGGGCGCTGGCCCCATATGGCAGGTTCAGATCCAGCCCTGGCCAAAAACTGTGGAAAAAAAAAAAAACTAGCAATGGAAGGGAACTTCCTCAATCTGATAAAGGGTATCTATTCAAAAATCACAGCCAACATCATATTTAATGGTAAAAGACTGGAACTTTTCCTTCTAAGATCAGGAATGAGACAAGGATGCTTACTCTTGCCACTTGTATTCAAAATCATACTGAAGGTTCTAACCAGGACAATTAGGCAAGGAAAAGACACGAAAACATCCAGACTGGAATTGGTATTGTGCCAATACTGTGCTGCTTTGATCACTGTGGACTTGTAATATAACCTAAGTCTGGTAGAGTGATGCCTCCAGCTTTCAAAGCATATCTTTAAAACAAATGGTGCTAATACAGCTGGATCTGGACTCCTACCTCAGAAATTAACTCAAATGGATCAGAGACATAAATGTAAGAGCTAACAGTATAAAACTCTCCAAAGAAAACATAGAGGTAAATCTCCATGATCCAAGATGTGGCAAAGAATTCTTATGACACCAAAGCCCAAACAACCAAAGAAAAGACAGATAAACTGAACTTTGCCAAAATTAGAAACTTGTGCTTCAAAGGACAGCAGCAAGAACGTGAAAACACAACCCACAGAATGCGAGAAAATATTTGCAAATCATATCTTATAAGGGAATTGATTCTAGAAGTTGCACCTTACAACTCAGTAATAGACAAATAACCCAATGAAAAAACAAAGGACCTAAAGAGACACTTCTCCCAAGAAAATATACAAAGAGCTGACAGCACATGAAAATATGCTCAACATAATTGTTTATTAGGGAAATCTAAATCAGAAGCACAATGAGATACCACTTCACATCCACTTAAGACTTCTAGAATCAAAAAGTCAGATCAATACGTGTTGGGGAGGACCTCGTGAAACAGAACCCTCACATGCTCTTGGTGGAATGTAAAATAGCATCCACTAAGGAAAACAGTTTGGTAGTCCCTCAAATCATTAAACACAGAGTTATCGTATAAGCCAGAAATTCCACTCCTAGATATATATCCAAGAGAAATGAAAACACACGTCCACATAAGAACTTGTACACACATGTTTGCAGCAGCATGATTCATAACAGCCAACAGGTGGGAACAACCCAACTGTCTATCGGTGGATGCAAAGATCAGTGAAATGTGGCTTGTTCATACAATGGAACATGATTCGGTCCTAAAGAGTGGAGACGTACTGATGTGTGCTGCAAGGCAGCCCAGAAAACTTCACGCCGAGTGAGACAAGCCAGACCCCAAAGGACCAATGGAGTATGAGTCCATTTACATAAAATACCCAGGCCAGGAAATGGATAGACAGAAAGTACAGGAGTGTTTTCACAGGGCTGGGGATGAGGGAGTAGTGATTAAATGGTATGAGGTTTCCTTCTGGGGTGATGAAAATATTCTAAAATGGACGTGGTCCTTCTTGCACGTTTGTGTGAAAACCACTAAAACCACTGAAGTGTGCACTTTACGTTGTATACTGTAAGTAGGTGAATTGTATGGCACGTGAATTCCATCTCCATAAGGCTGTTAAAAAATAGAAGAAACTAAGTCAATCTCCTCCTACCTGCCACAGGAGCAAGAGAACAAACCACAGAGCTTCTCTGCCCTGCAGCCAGGGACACACAGGTGTCAGCACTGGTCACCCCTCATAGACAGGGACAAGCAGATGACAACTTAGCTGACTGGGAGAACCTGGCAGCCTCTGATCTGAGCTGTAACCCCCAGGAATAAGCTGTGGACTCAGCCATAAAACTGCCTTGGGGAAGCCCCCAGAGTGTACTCCACACCCACGCTGAATGCCCCCCATACGTGTCAGGGGCAGGAAAGTCATCCCCACTTTCGAGAAGCCCCTGACTCAGTGGGTACACTCAGATGTGTGCCCAGCATTGGGGGCAGTCCGACACAAGCTCTTGGATCCCCCTGCATTCAACGTGGTGATCCAGCCCACTGGAGGTGGTATGGGAGCCTAGTCCTTCAGAACACATTCACGGTACGTAAAGAGCCTCTGAAGGTGAAACTTTCAGCTCAATTCCAGAAAGAGCCCAGACCGTCACCCTGGGCACTGCAGGTCGTGGCCTAAGCAATTTATGTCTCGGAGGCCATTCCTGGGGTCAATTCCCCCCTCAGTGGCCCAGCCCTGAAGGTGCCCATCTTCCTCGCTCACTGGCCAGTCCTTGAAAAAGGCAGCTAGAAAAGCTTCTTCCTCCAGCGCACACCTCACTTCTCTTTCAGGCACGGGCTTCTCTGGGGGAAACCAGAAATGGCCTCTCCGCCTGCTCATACCCAGGCAGTCATGTGCTCAAGAGATGACAAATTATTTTAATATATTCTGAAATCCAACTTAACTAGGAAGCAAAGTCCCTTAGGGAAGGAAAAAATACATATATAATGGGGTCTAAAGTCAAAGATGGATAGCTTTTGGATTAAGACTATTTCAGAGGTTACTATGGTTTTTAAATGACTAATTCTACTTCAGTCCCCAGGTAATAAGTGCAGCTGCTCCAGGAATACTGCCACGCAGACACTGCACACCACTGCTCTGTGCAGGCATTTCCTTCCACTGATCTACTCGAGGAACTGAATGACAGAGGAGACTGTGTCCTACAGGTGCCACCAGGGTGGGCTGGGTCTGGGAACAGCCTCAGAAGCCAAGAAGTCCAAGCCGAGACCAGCACTCTGGTTTTCAGAATTCTTCTACAATTAAGCTTCACACAAAAGGGAAGCACTGGACAGACTACATCGAACGACAGAAAGCTACACTCTGTGCCCCGTGGCCATGCTGAGTGCCCAGCACCAGGCCACTGACTTCGGGGGGTGGGGGGGGGTGCCGTGTCTCCTGGTACCTCCAGCTTCCAGGTCACGGCCAGTGCATTTGAGCTCCTTCCACATAACAGAAGGCCTATGGGCCAGGACCACTTTGAAAAAAGTATTGGCCCATTGACTAAAGGTGACCACATAGGCCAGGTGTGGTGGCTCAGGCCTGTAATCCTAGCACTGGGGGAGACAGGTGGGTGAATTGCCTGAGCTCAGGAGTTCAAAACCTGCCTGAACAAGAGTGAGACCCATCTCTACTAAAAAAAAAAGAAAAAAACTACTTTTTGAGTTTGAGGTTGCTATGAGCTCTGATACCACGGCACTCTACCTAGGGCAACAAAGTGAAATAAATAAATACCACACACATGCCCTAAGAACCAGAAGTGCAGTAACTCTGTGTATGTCCAGCAGAAAAAAAGGACATATGTCCACCAAAAGATAGGTGCAGGAACACTCCTAGCTGCACGACTGGTGCGACCCCACCTGGAAACCTTCCAAACGCCCACCTGTCCCTCTGCAGGAGAGGGGTAAACACACTGCAGAATATTCACCCGATGGATACTGTGGAGCAACCCAAACGACCTTAGCAAGGAAGCTCAGAGACACAGCGTTGAGTGCAGCAGCCAGACACAAGTGCCTACACGATGTCTGTCAGTCCTGGCCGCTGGGACAGTTTGCCGCGGACATGATGGGGTTCTTTCACCTGCTCTGGGGTCACTGGCCTTCCTTTCTGCTTAAAGCTCAGGGACTGGGGAAGGAGTTAGAGTTTTATTTTAAGTATACTTGTAGAACTCTGAAAACCAAAGAGTGCTACAAAACACTAGACACTGGGGAAAGGAATAATAAGACCCCAGACCTGGGGCAACACAGAGTGAGACCTGAGACCTGCCAGGCCTCTCCCAACAGTCGGGGGACGGGTTGCTCCCTAAGGTGCTGCATTTCCTTCAGACTGAAAACTTGTTTGTTCGCTCATGACCCTCCCCGGGCAGGAAAGAAAATAAAATGGCTCATTGCCCATTAACAGAATTCTTGGAACCTCCCAAGCCTCAGCCCCACAGCTCCCCGAGGCCACCAACCCCTGGCCCAGGAGCCACAGATGCCTGCTCTGGAGGGGGGGTCTTCTTTTGGAGTCTCGGTGCCTCCTGTTCCAGAAGGAGGAAAATAAAGGGAAGCTTTGCCAACATCAGAACAATGAGGCAGCCAGAGGGGAAACACTAGCAGGCCCTGGGGAGGAGAACAGTAAATGGGAACCTGATCCAGCACTTTCTGTGTCTGCGCACAGATACCCCGACTGTGCACCGTCTGTTTCGGTGGGCAGTGAGCCTTGGACTCTTGGAGGAGCCCTTAGAACCCCAGGCCAGAAGTCCCCAACCATCTCTGGAGACTGAGGGTCCCGTGGGGGTCCTGTGAGAACAGGGAAGAGAGGCAGCCTGACCTCCCTCCACCCCTGGGGGCCACCTCACCTGCTGTGCACGCAGACCTCCACCTACAGTTTCACTTGAGAGGGAAAAGGTTCAACTACAAAGAGGTAAAAGAGAAAAGCAAAACTACCCAATTCGTCCAATGCTTTCTTTTATAATTGAGGAAACAGAGGCCCCAAGAGGAAAGGGTCTTACCAAAGATCACAGCCAGGTGTGGCCAGGTGTGGCCAGGTGGGGCCAGCATCACCAGGTATGGCCAGAGAGAACTCCCAGAGCAAGGCAGGTGTTTTCATTTGCTGGGCAGAGGTGCAAAGAGGTGCACCTGAATAAGTGCCCCTTCCAGGTCATCTGTCACCTGTTGGTCACATGTCACATGAGCTGGGGCACAAGCCTCTCTGAGTACCTCTGTTGAACCCTCTAAAAGTTTCAGTCATAATGATATTGGAGGAGAGAGAAGAACCAGCAGGAGCACAGTCTGGAAAGTGCCGTCAGTACTGTCTGCCCACAAGCACGCTGCCAGCTGTCCCTGGGCCGACCCCAGATGGCCCAGGGACAGCGGGTCCTTGGAGTACCAGCAATGGTGTGTGTGTGTAGGGGAACCCCCCGACGTGGAAATGCACAAAGCCCTTGGAACTGGTCTCTGAAGCGCTGCTGTGGTGTCCCCAGGCCAGTCACCTCTCTTCTGGGACTGCTCCATCCTCTAACAGTAGGAATCCGACCCCTCCTCCATGATGCAGAGGGGCCATGAAGGGTGGAGTGAAAGACCTTTCACACTGAAGACCTTAGTGTGAAATTTGAAGGTAGCATTGAGTGTGGGCCCTTTGCCAGGCATATTCATACACAAGCTGTCCCACCAGCTCATCACAGGCCACAGCAGGCACTGACCACCGCCCCATCAGAGGCACCGAGCCCCTTGCCCCAGTCCACACATGACCAGCCAACTCCAAGCCCAGCTGGCCTGCCAGCCCTGCTCTTCTCACTGGCTACCTGCCTGCAATATGCCCTGCCCCTTGGGGATGCCAGAGACGAAACTGTGCCCTCAGGAGCAATAAAGGAGTGAGGAAACCGGTACTAATTAAATATTTAAGTGTAATTAACTGATGAAATACAAGGCAGGGCAAAGGGTGGGGTCTGTGAGAGGTAGGAGGGGGCAGATGGTGGCAGAGGGGCCCTGGCCAAGCTGTCTACAGCATGACCTCCTCACAGTTGCTCCAGGTACCTGTCCCTTGGTCTGCAGACCCTTGTGGTTGGGGCCTCAGTCTCACCAAGTGGGGCAGATTAAAGACTCTCTCACACTGCCTCCCCCATTCCGGGGCCCTGGGCCACCTGTGAGGGCCTGCCTGTAACCTGTCTGCTGCCACTCCTGGCCGCTCTGGGCTGACAACTCACAGGGCAGGGTTTTGCTCCCTGCATCTTGAAGCCACCATGTAGCACATGGGTAGGGTGGACTCAATAAACACAAACCAAGGCATCAGTGAGCAGGCAGCTGAGAGCAAGAAGCCAAGCGAGACGGGCTGGGGAGGAAGGATTGAGCCTGTTCACAGAGGGCTTTGAATAGGAGCTCAGGCTGCATTTGGCAATAGGGAGCCATGGTGGGCTCTAAAGCAATGGATTTAGAGGAAGATTTAGAGCAATGGATTTAGCAGCCTGGACGGGATGGACGGCACTTGTCAAACTCAATGTCAGAGACTGAGGAGGTGGCAGATGTACAATCTAGGCTGAGGTGAGGTTGGCACATGAGGAACCTGAGATTTTCAAGGGAAACTGTGACCTATGTGGGTTTCAGATTGTCACACAGCAAAACTGGAAACAAGGCCTGCCTATGAAACAGCCCCCCGCTATACTATTGGTGTTGATATCCCAACTGCCAGACAACCTGCAGCCCAGGGCCAGCTCGTGCTCTGGGACCGCACTTCCTGAATAGGACAAGGAGGAGGGAGGCAGTTTCCCCACGAAGATGAAAAAGAAGATCAAATAATGCAAAGGGAAAAAAAAAAAAAAGAAAAAGAAGAAGAGCACCCAGAGTGGAGAAGCTCAGATACCCTTAAACAGTCTACACACTGCAGCCTGGAAACAAGGGCCAGGGCAGGGAGATTAAGCCAACTTCTCCTGCCGAAGCCACTTAATCAACAGCCTCCAGAGCACGCAATCGCTCGGCTGCAGGATCTGTGATGCGGGAATAAGTCATCTGAAAACAGATATAAATTATTCATCCCCCACAAACGAGCAGCCTCTGGGTTCCCACCACAGCCGCTGCTCCACAAACACCCAAAGGCTCTGTGAATCCTATTAGTGACACCGCTCAGCTGAGCCGACACCAGATTCTGCCATCACCGTGATCTGCCTACATGGTTTTTCATTCTGCGGTCTGCCAGTGAAATCAGCCTCACGCATCAAGTGGAAAATCACAACCCAGTCCGACCTCTGAGAGATGCAGGGCTTTTGGGCGGAAGGAGTTTGCACCCACCCAAGGAACTCGGTTCACCCACAGCCTCCTAAGCACTTCCTGCTGAGGAACCAAGCCTGGAGCTGGCACTTGCTACAATGCAGATTCCCGGGCCCTGCCCACACAACCTCGGGGTGTCAGCCTGGGACCCTGCATTCTTGGCAAGTGCCCCAACCGGCTCAGGTCCTGGATTCCCCCGGTACACAATCTCGGCTGCCCGGCCTCACACCACTGAGCAACTCCAGGTCATGTTTTCGGGCTCTCCAGTCCCAGGGCCCAGACAGGCTGTTATGAAGATGACAGGGACCACTCACTGCCAAGCAGCCTGCACAATACAAACACACAAGCTCAGCAGAGGACTGATGTCCCCCCACTCATGGCAGGGACTTCCCATTGCCTCTGTCTCGACTTTTACATTTTTGACTCCAGTCTGCTCAGCTCGTTTCATAATTGGAAAGAAAAGTCTGAGGCTTTCTTCCAAAGTGCCAAGGTCTGGCCACCTTTGTGCCATCGCCCCTGCCTGGAACACTCCCTAACTCCCTAGTGAACTGCTCTTGCTTCGGATCTCAGCTCAGGGGCCTCCCCTGGGCAGACCCCCCAACTCCTGGCCGCTGGCTTTTGTGCTGCCGTGGGCTCCCTGGGACACTCGGCTGCTGACAGCATTGCATGGCTTTTCTGGGACTAGCTGATTACTGTCTGTGGCCCCACAGAGCTGGCACTGTTGGAGAGAAAGGGACCTTGCCCCAGTGCCCAGCACACCATCTGGCACCCAGCAAACACTCATGTGGAGGGGAGGCATGAGTATGTGCGAGTCCACCTCAGAGGGACCCAGCTGGGGCCAGAAATCCTTCTCTGTACACTGTCCCACAGGGATGACGAGGGGCTTTTGTCCCTCGGTCCTGTGTTCCCATGAAGGGTCTTTTGCAAGAACAACACCAGCAGCCTCTCATCCCACGCCTTGTAAGGGGAAGTCACTTATCTAACATGACTAAAGAAGGAAATGACTGTCCACCCGGGCCCCCTCCTCCGTCACCCTGCCCCAGGGGGAGTTTGTGGTGGCTCTGCCATCAGCTTGGGATTGGGAGCTTATTTCACAGAGTGACTGCAGGTGCCAGGAGGCTGATGCTGCCTGTGGCGCAGGAGTGTCACTCCAGAGACGCCAGCAGAAGGCGTGTGTGTCTGTGAGTGTGAGCACACATGATACACAGACACACACATATAATCTAGTGGTTCTCAACCGGAGTGATTCAGTCCCTGAAGACCTTTCTGATTATCACAACTGGGGGGGTGGGGGGGGGCACATCCACTGGGCCCTCATGGGTAGAGGCCGAGGACACTGCTGAACACCCACAGCACACAGGGCAGTGACGAGGATAGGGGACCCTGATATAAATACATTCCCCTACCGCTCACCTCTTGGATTTACTTTTCATCCAGTTGCAGACTCTAGTGGCAAGGAGTGTGCAGGTGGGACCATGCTCGTCCCCAGACGAAGGCTGGAGGCGCTGCAGGGTGCGGTGCTGCCCTGCACATCATTGCCCTCGAAAGTCTTGCAGCAGCCGCCACTCCCCTACTCTCCTAAACAGGAAGGGGCTCTAGGAAACGGAGCTCTGAGTGCTCAGGAACAGGGCTGAGTGCCCCGTGGTGTGGCCTGGCAGAAACAGGAAGATGAGAGGCCTTCACGGCTGCTCTGTTGTAGAGACCAAGCTCAGCAGCTGCAGCCTGGCACACAGGAGCAGGGAGGGGGGCGAAGCACATGGCTTCTCATCCAGACCTGGGAAGGCCACTGCATTCCAGCCTCTACTCTAGCAGACGTGTTCTAGGCATGCACCCCTTGGTGCAGCATTTTGCATGGGACCATTTCCTTTTAATTCATAAACTTAAATGTTTTAGAGCAGTTCAGGCTCACAGCAAAACTGAATGGAAAGTACAGAGAATTTCCACCTCTCTCCCACCCTCCCCACTATCAAAACCCAGCAGCAGAGAGGTAGATTTGCTATAATAGATGAACCTACAGTGATGTCATTATTGCCCAGAGCCCAGAGTTTATATCAGGGGTTGACATGTGTCCACCACTACGGTCTCTTAAGACCATTTCCCTGCCCTAAATGTCTCCTGTGCTCAGCCTACTCATCCCACCCTCCCCACTAACCCCTGGCAACCGCTGATTTTTCTATTATCTCTATAGATATCTCTTTTCCAGAACATCACAAAGTTGGGATCACACTTACGTAGCCATCTCAGATTGGCTTCTTTTTTTTTTTTTATTTATTTTTATGGTCCTCGGTAGAGTGCCATGGCGTCACACAGCTCACAGCAACCTCCAACTCCTGGGTTTAGGCGATTCTCTTGCCTCAGTCTCCTGAGTAGCTGGGACCACAGGTGCCCAAAGGCCTATTCCAGCAGGCTGGCCTGGGTAGAAAAATCCCAGGGGCCATCAATTAGAAAAGGCAACAGCAAGCACAGCCCATAGCCCTGCAGCAGCAGGCCCCTATGTAAATACACTCTGGATCTCATGGGCCAGGTGCCCACTAAGATGTGGGCTGAGCCCGGGACACACACACAGCTTTTCCACCAACCTGCCCACACATCTTCTCATCACCCCAGAGCACATGAGCTGGTATCTCCAGACCAAGCAGACCTTCTGCACTTCTGCCTGAGAGCTGCATTTGTTTTTTTCTTTAACTGCAAGTTCTGTGGCAAAGGGAAAAGCTGCCCAACAGTTGTACAACCAGTCCATTAAATGCTCTTCAGGGCTGCAGGCACTTGTGCAATTAAAATTGTGCAGAGCTTTCCTGAAGCGATTATTATTCCTGTCTGGATCTCCATGTGGACTTGGGTCAGGAAGTCCACCCTCCCTAAGCAGAGGGTACTCTGGGCTCCAGGAAAGCTTTGTGCAAAGTACCTGCAGCAAGGTCCTATCCTGATTCCAGCTCAGGGGGTGCAGCACAGCCCTCGGCCCTTTGCTAAGGAAGAGTCAGCTGGGGGTACTCTGAGCTTCTCAAATCATCTTATTTTTTCTCAAACCTCAACTCTCATGAATGAACAACTCTATACTTAAACCAAAGTGCAAAGCCTACCTTTAACTCTGTTAAATTTCATCTTATTTCAGCTCATCTTTTCCACCCACTAGAGCTTCTGGGATTTGAATAGCTCCCTAGTTTTGCATCCTTAGCTAATTTGTGGTGCTTGCCACGTCTTATAAAGCAGCAGATGAAACTGCAGCCATGGTCAAGGCGCAGCCATATGGCACTTATTGACAGACGTCCAGTGGCAACGTTTATCCATGGGCCTTTAAGATTGGGCCATCTGACTGTCCATGAGGCCATCTAACTGACCACTGCTCAGCTCTCATCCCAGAAGGGTCAGGGTGGCCCTGCAGAACTTGAAGTGTTTGATCCACAGCTCTGGCCCATGGCCTAGCCTGCAGAGAAAGAGAGTCAGCTCTCTGCACCCTCCAGTCTGGCCACCCCTACACCTGCCTCCTGGCACCCTCAAAGGTGCATTGCAAACACTTTCTCGCCACAGTAACTTCCAGAAGCAACACCACTCATCTTTACAATTTTTCTGAGAAACAAGTAGCGACAGATATTTATAAATGAAAACAGAGAGGCACAGGTTTTGGGGGAGCAGCAGGGCTGGACTTGAAATCCAGGCTTCAAAATCACTTACTGGTCCGAGTGCACAACTGTGGGCCTATGTACCCAGACTCTGAAGAGCAGGGCAGAGTGGTCACAAGGGGAGATCACAAGGGCAATGTCTATTCCCAACTCCCCACTCTGCCCAGATGTCTCTCAAACATCAAGGACTTGTCATTAAAAGTTATGCTTACAAATAATTTTTTTTTCTTGCAGTTTTTGGCTGGGGCTGGGTTTGAACCCGCAACCTCCGGCATATGGGGTGGGTGCCTTACTCCTTTGAGCCACAGGTGCCACCCACAAATAATTTTGAATGCCACAGGAAATGGAACAATAGGGTACTAAATGGAAAAAGCAGGACCTGAAATGACCGTGCAGCATGACAATTACAGCACCGTTCTGTGTCTTTCCACCTGGCTGTAAAGGAACCTCTACTGTCAGCATCTCTGAATTGTAGGACTACGGATCATACTTGCTGTTTTCTTTTCTGTATTTTTCACATTTTCTACCTCAAGTATTCAACATCTCTCACTAGCACGGGGGCCCAGTGGACAACAACTCACTCCCAGTCCATCTGCCCTGGCCTGGGCACTGGTTGTGGCTGAGTGGCTGTGCCCCTGGCCCGGACATGCAGGGGAAGCAGGACCCGGGACAGGGCAGTGTGGGAGATGGGGCCTTTGAGAGGTAATTAGGTTCTGATGAGGCCATGAAATACGTTCCTGTGATGGGACTAGTGTCCTGTGAGGAAGAAGAGGCCGGAGCTCACCCTTATTCCATGTGAGATCACAGCAAGGACACGGGGCCAACCTAAAGAGCCCACACCAGGACTGACCCACCAACTGTGGACTTGCAGCCTCCTGTGAGCAGACCCAGCTGAAGGCCTAGTGAATGGTGTTTCATTACAGCAACCTGAGCAGGCCAAGAAAAGCACCCTCCTTCCTGTGTGAGGACAGGAGGTAAAACTAACAGGGAACTAAATCTCTCTAGCCCCCAAGGCTTTGGAAATGTTAACTACACATACAAATAAGCTGCCCCACACCTCCTTTCAAAGCAGCCTTAAAGAAAACCCCAAGGCATGAAGCTATATCTTTCTCCATTTTTCTTTGACCAAAGTAAGCCACTGGGTCTTGAACTTGGAAAATGACAGAGTTCAGACAGCTGACACTATCCTCAGGACCCTATCATGTCATCACTTCCTTTGAGAGCCCTGAATCTCGACAAGTTACCCCCAACGGGCGAGTGTGGTCCTGTCCTTTAAGGACATCCTGCCTGTCTCAAGGTCATAGGCCTGGAAGTGACCACTTTGCTCAATTAAGGCTGGTAATCTGCCCCCAGAGCCTTCTCCCTCCATTCAGCCACCCCTGAACACCCCCTCCCTGGGTGCCTTGCCTGCCCCACCCCTGAGCATCCCTGCTCTGGGGGGATTTTGGATGTTCATTTACGTTTTGTGTTTACTTTTCACTCTGGCCTGACAGCTCCTCAGAACAGAACATCCTAATAATCATTTCGTACCCCAGTGCCAACCCAAGTGACAGGCAGCTGGGGGGTGCTTAGTCGTCATTAGGGAGAGGGAGAAGGGGCAAGGCCGGCAGGCAGGTGGAAGAGGGCGGAGGTGTGGCTGTAACCCTGGCCCAGGTTCATGCTCTGCCAGGACCACCAAGGAAGTAATACAGGTGGATGGGATCCTTGGGCAGAGGAGGAGGAATTGCTGGTGAGGCCCGGAGGTCAGTGGGGTCTGCCTACAGAGCACAGTGCAGGCAGACAGCACTTGAAAGGACAGGGTGGAGGTCTGCATGGCTGGCACTGGGTTGCCAATGGGAGGGCACAGCAGTTAAGGCCTGTTAACTGCACCAGGGAGTCCACAAAGTTGGCCGCCAGCAGTATGCGCCAGTGCCTTCAAATGCTACCCAAGTGAAGCATCTCTAATGCAAAGCAATGGGAAAGCCTGGAAACAGTGTCCAGACCCGGCCCCACAAGGCAAGGGTACACTGCTGCAGCCCGGCTTGGCCCCTCCTCTGGTGTTCAGTTCCCCTCACACAGTGCCAGCCTCGCCTGGGGGGGCAGCCTCCTCCCACGCCTCAACTGTGCTCTGCAGGAGTTGCAGCCTCAGAACTGAACCACAGTGCACACCCAGGAGTGGAATAGCACCAGAGCCTTTGAAATTGGGTCACACAGGATAATTTTAATAAAACAGGAAAGCATCTTTGATCACTCATCATATTAAACAGGTTACAATACAGTATGTAAAAAATGTAGTCTAATTATGGTAAGCGAGTAAAGCATGTATTTTGTGATATTCAGGGATATAACACCATGTGATCAGGACTACTCCCGCCCTGTAAGGGTGCTCATTCCATATCCAGACATCTGAGCACTCTAGAAGTGCTGTCCTTGGTGGCACCTGTGGCTCAGTGAGTAGGGCGCTGGCCCCCTATACCGAGGGTGGTGGGTTCAAACCCAGCCCCAGCCAAAATGCAACCACCAAAAAAAAAATAGCCAGGTGTTGTGGCGGGTGCCTATAGTCCCATCTACTCAGGAGGCTGAGGCAAGAGAATCGCCTAAGCCCAGGAGTTGGAGTTTGCTGTGAGCAGTGTGAAGCCACGGCACTCTACTGAGGGCGATAAAATGAGACTCTGTCTCTAAAACACACACAAAAAGAAGTCCTGTCCTTGCACCTGCCAGGCCTCCATCCCCTTGAGCCTTGTCCCTCCTCTGCCTAGACCCTCTGCCAGGCATCAGTGCTCAAACTTTGCTCAAATATTACCTCCTTCATAAGGCCTGCCACAACCAACTTATCTGAAATTGCAAGATCCTCCCTCTAACATGCCCCCGGCTCCCCACTGTCTGCCCAATTTCTTCCCAGGATGTGTATCTGTTTATTATGTTATCATTGGTATCCTGCTATGAAACATGAGGTTTGTTTTGGTTTTTAGGCATATCCCTAGAGCCTAAAACAGTGCCTGGCACATGGTAGACACTCAATAAATACCTATTGAAAGGGCAGATTAACATGTTTACCTGTTATAACAAGGGGGAAAACAACAGCAAAGTATTTATTTAAAATAAATTTTTTTTGAACAAAGTCTCACTCTTTTGCCCAGGCTGGAGTGCCACGGCATCAGCCTAACTCACGGCAACCTCAAATTCCTAGGCTCAAGCGATCCACCTGCCTCAGCCTCCCAAGTAGCTGGGACTACAGGCTACAGGCTACTGCACAGAGTGTACAGGCACCTGCCACAATACCTGGCTAATTTTTTTCTATTTTTAGTAGAGACGGGGTCTTGCTTTTTTCAAGTCGGTCTCAAACTCCTGACCTCAAGAAATCCTCTTGCCTCAGTCCAGCCTCCCAGACTGCTAGGTTTACAGGTGTGAGACACCACGCTCAGTTAAGAGCAGAATATTTAAATGTCATTGTTTCCCCTTCATCTAGGTCAGGAACGCTTCCCCTTCACATTAGACCTGAATATTTCAATCTGCTTTACTGCCATTAAGAATGGTAGGTTTTGTTTTTTTTTTAATGAAGTCAAGTAAGGTATACTTTACACATAATAAAATTAACCCTTTTTTAGGTATACAGTTCAGTGAGTTTTGCAAATATATATAGTTGTGTAACCATCAACACAATTTCACATAAGATTGAAATATTTTAAAATTATGTGTTAATAAGTGGTCATGGCTAACATGAATGTGTATCGTCTTTCCAACTACTCTCCTGAGTTATTTCATTAATTATTCTTTTCCCCAGCTACAAAAGGAGCCAACACTATGGGCGGCCCACTATGGGCAAGGCTACATAAATAGAGACTGTGTTTGATTTCATTTTCTCCTCCGACCCTCAGAGGAAGATACTGTCCCGTCCCACATGTGTATCTACTGAGGAAACTAAAGTCTGTATGTCACGTAACTGTCCAGGTCACACAGCTGCTTCCAGGAAGATCTGAGGCTCAAACTCAGGTCGATTCTGACTTCAAATTTTACTTCAGTTTCCATGTGCCCATGACAAATAGTGGCATCACTGTTGGGATTTGTGTCCTTGGCTAACTGCGTCACCTCTGGTTCCCCAAACAACATGGAATAAGAGTGGTGGTGGGCCCTCACCCTCTGCCCACCCTCGGCTCTGACACACTGATGGCTCCTGCCTTTTCTCCAGAGCTGAGGCAAGGCCCCCAGAAGAGCCACAGTGTCCAGGTTTTAAAACAGTAGATAAGCAATAACTTCATGAAATCATATCTTTAGGAACATGCCTCCCAGCAGGGCATCCTTGGCTGAGACACAATGTATCTCAAAGTGCTGTCTCTCTGGGAGCACAGGGAGAAATCCTGCCCTCCCCTCCCCCACCTCTTTTCTTTTTTAGGCACATAGAACTATCTGTTTTTTTTTCTTTTTGAGACACAGCCTCAAGCTGTCACCCTGGGTAGGGTGCCGTAGCATCACAGTTCACAGCAGCCTCCAACTCCTGCAATTCTCTTGCCTCAGCCTCCCAAGCATCTGGGACTACAGGCGCCTGCCACAACACCCAGCTATTTTTTGGTTGCAGTTGTCATTGTTGTTTGGCAGGCCCAGGATGGATTCGAACCTGCCAGCTCTGGTGTATGTGGCTAGCGCCTTAGCCGCTTGAGCTACAGGCACCGAGCCTATCTAGTACTTCTTCCTAAAGATATCTAGCTAGGGAGATCTTCGCTTTCCCTCTAATTCAGTTCCCCACCAAAGATCCCCCCTTCTGTGGCCAGCCCGCAGAATTGTTCATGACACAGCCACCCGCTGATTTCTTTTCTCTTCTTCCTCCCTGTCCATCCAGTATCTTTTTTTTTTTTTTTTTTTTTTTTGAGACAGAGTCTCACTTTGTTACCCTAGGTAGAGTGCTCTGGCATTACAGCTCACAGCAACCTCTAACTCTTGGGCTAAGTAATTTTCTTGCCTCAGCTTTCCAAGTAGCTGGGACTACAGGCACCTGCCACAATGCCAGGCTACTTTTTTAACTGTAGTTGTCATTGTTTAGCAGGCCTGGACAGGGTTTGAACCTACCTGCCTTGGTGTACATGGCCGGCGCCCTACCCACTGAGCTACAGGCGCCACCCCATCCAGTATCTTAAGGCACCAACTCTGTGTCATCAATAAGGCCAAGAAGTTCCTGTCCTGTGTAACTTCCACTTCCAACAATCACAAATAAAAAAGACGATTACAGATGGGGGTCTGGCGCCACCAAGGCAGTGATTAGGCACCTCCTCTGAGCCTCAGGGTAGAAATGTCTGTCCACCTCCACTCTTACGTCACCTGGGGCTGATACCCAGCTCAACCTGTACTCGAAGCACATGTGTAGCAGCGTTTTGTATTGTATTTGAGTTAAATATGCCTGTCCCCTGGAGGGCAGGGACTTGTACAGTCCCACCCGGTGCCTGGGTCCAGTGACAGGCAGCCTCCTTGTTGGCAGCTCCTATCAGCTCCCTGAGGCCAGGTTGTGTCTCTGCATCCTGAAGGGGAAACAACTCCTGCTGTAAGCCTTAGAGACGCCAGCAAGCAAACGCCCACCCTTGTAACACATGTGTCAATATTGCAGGGACAGCAAACAGAGACCAAAAGGGAACACACAAATGAGAACACCTGTGTTAGAAGGTGACTATCAGTGACTTTCTTTTTTGCCCTGTATTTTGCCAACTTTCTGATATATTGTCACATAACTCCTATAATTAAAGAAATGTTTTATGCAGCCCATTGTCCCAGGGGCTCTGGCATTCTGCCCCACTGACCTTGAGGACTCAGCTGAGGCTGGGGGAGGATCTAGGACGCCCTCAAGAAAGGAAGGACCCTGCAGCATTCGGACCCCATCTGGGCCCAGCAGGCCAGCAGAAGCCACAGCTGCCTGTGGGGAAGCAGGTGGGCAGGCCCAGCCAGGTCACTGAGCTCGAGGGATAGCCAGTCCTGGGCCTAGGGGAATGAGGACAGACTAGCCTGCATCTTCCTAGAGGCCCAAGGGGGATAATGCAGACAGGGTCAATCCTGCAGGAGCCCCAGTGGGGGCAAGGAAGAGGGTGTCCTGAAAGTTCCCAGGGGCCCTGGGCTCTAAAGACTCAACCTAGATAAGCTCATTGGGAGGCAGAGAGGTCCCAGGCTTGGAGGCTGAGCCCCTTGCTGTGTGAAGATGGAGAAAGTCTCCTGGGGTGCTGGCAGGCTAGGCCAGGGCTTCCATGGAGGCCTTTCTGGTGCTAAAGAGCTGGGGGCCAGGAGAGAGGGACAGCTTCTCAGGGCTGGATGGAGAAGACAGAGGGACCCCCAGCACTCTGAGAATACAAAGTCCAGAATTCTGAAATTTTATATATGTGAATAGTTAAAAAAAAAAAAAACACTCTGGGAGATTTTGTGTCTTACATCATCTGTACTGAGACCCTCACAGCACCCAATCTCCGGTTTCTAGGGACATTTCTGTGACTGGCCACTTTAGATTACTTTAAATTTTAATTTTTCTATTACCAAGTCAGATGATAATGGTGATACTTCAAGGCCTCCATGCTCCACATGTCTTATTCATGGAAAAGCAGTGTGGCGTGACAAACACAGAACGTGCTGCGGGGCCCAGGCTGCGCTCTGTCCCTTCCTCCACTCCAAGCCTCAGTGTCCCCATCTGCCAGGGATGTGGGCCAGCCCCCTCAGGCCCTGCCCTACCCACCTCCACAAGGCCCTAGGCCTTTCTTCTCCCCTAGAAGCCTCTTCCTCTTCTAGGTCCATCCACATATAGGCAAAGAAGCCCCATTCATCCTGCCTGCCGTGCCAGGAGGACGCTGGCCAGTCACAGATTTCAGGCCACTGCCCTCACCCGTCTGGCCCTACAGCTGTGTTGCTCTGGCCTCCCGTGCTGCACTGTACTTGGCCAGGGCTCAAGTCAGCTTGGAGGAGAGCGAGTGGTCCCTGTTGGGGGGCTCCCTCTTGTGGGTCAACAGCAAAGCAGCAGAGAAACCTCCTCCAGACAACCACAGACCCTCCACGTGCCCTCATCCCTGCCCATTGTCCAAAACACGCTGCTACCCAAGGGCAAGACTCCCCAGAGCACACCAGACCAGAGGACCTTCTTGGCAGGCCCAGGTCAGGTGTCCTGCCATCACTCAGGCAGTATCCTCTACATTAGTGGTTCTCAACCTTCCCAAAGCCGTGACCCTTTAATACAGTTGACAACGACCCAATGGTTGAGAACCACTGCTCTAGATGAACAGGAAACCTGAGAAGAAAAACTGGGATTTTGGAATCCAAAGGCCGGGTTGGCCACTCTAGAAAACACAGGCTGCAGTGTTGATCAGTGTGGGGGAGAAGGACACTATTCCTCCAAATCGTCCACTCCATTCTCCCCACGGACTCCTCCACCCATCCAGACATGCAGCTCAGCAGGACCCTTAGGCCAGGGGCAAGGACAACAGGTGGACCTGCACCTGGGGGCTTCCTTCCCAGGTAAGGCTCTCAGGCCAGAGACCACACCCTGGCCTTTACCCAAACCAAACAAGCTACCTGGGCCCTCAAAGCCCAGGTGAAACTCTGCATTCAGAGCATGCAGAGAACCACAGAGTGAGCAGGTGGACAACTTGCTAAGAAAAACTCTTCTCAGAGGAGAACGAGCAAATGGGTCAAAGATATGGGTAGATGTGGACACAAGCCAGGCCTGTCCACTTGGCTCCAGGGACATGGCCCCCTCCAAGGAGCTGATGTATGTTCAGACTGGTATTCCCCCCAACCCCAGCAGCCGGCCAGCCTCACACACCTCAAGGTGCAAACAGCACAGACACATGAACCATGCACTGCCCCCTGGACCTGCCCTGCCCACACACTGGGCTCCCTGCCTACTAGCTCCCAACTGGACCCTGTGGCCAGGAGGTGCCAACTCTGCCTTGACTCTCACCAGAGAAGGGGGCAGCCCCAGAGCACATCCAATTCTGTGACAACTTTAGAGGGGCCCCTTTACCCTACAGATGAGGAAACTGAGGCCCACAGGGCTGAATGCCAGTCCCAAAACAGAGGGAAAGTGGATTTGAATCCAAGTCCTGCCACTACCCTATAGGTGCCTGAGAGTCCAGCAAAAACCACAGGAGGAAGGCTCCTCTCAACAAAGGAGCATAGCCTTGGGAGTTCTCAACACCTGGTATAGCTTATTGGGTGCCCCCCACATTGAATCATAGCCAAGGCAGGCCCCTTATCCTGCAAAAGGCCAGTGCTAGTGGTCATTTCACAGCCTGAAGCCTGCCCTAAGTGTCCAGGCGTCAAGGGCCAGCTTGCAGTGGCCACACATTTCCCATGTGCTGGACCCTTCCCTGGGGCGGACAAAATGCAACTTGCCCTGAGGCAGCAGCTCCTCTGGTCCCAGGAGTATCCCCCTAACTGCACCCACTAAGTATTCCTTGGAGAGCTAGTCGGTTCTGCAAGTGAGGATTCAGGGCTTGTACAAGTGGGAATGGAAGAGGCCAGAGGCAAGCCAGACTGGAAATCCTAACCCCAAATTCTCCTCTAACTGCCAAATACCCTGCATACACCTGCGGGTACACATGTGTGAGCACAGGTTGCTTCTCCAACCCCTGCCAGGTGTTCCACCTGCTCCAGGAATGATGAGAATTGGATTGGAAGAAGATATAACCAGAGGTGATTTGGGGAACAGGGAGATACCGACTACTGACAAGAAGGTGGCATTTAAGGGTAAAAGTAGAAAAGGGGCTCCTAGATTTAGTTAGGCAGCTCCAACAGGGCTCTCAAAGGAATGTGTAGGCTCCACTTGGGCAGAAGGCCAAACATGCTGCCGCATCCCCAGCACCCCTGGGGCCTAGCCCAGCACATTTCCTGAAGATAAGTGGGCCAGGTAGGCGCCTGCACACTGAGATAAGGGCTAAGTATAGAAGGAGAAAGTTTTTTTTTTTTTTTTGTAATGTTAAGAAGCACATTTCAAGGAGTAAGGAGGTCTCAAGGACACACTGGGGGTAGCCTAATGAGGCCAGAGTCTTTTCCTTTTTCAAAATTATAAGCTGAACTTCTTAAAGTATAACTAACTCAGGTCTGGTGGCATCTATGTCTCCTTCGAGATCACTTTCAGCTTTCCCTAGTGGACCCAAACACAGCATATTCATTGTTACTTTATTAGGGAATTGGTGACAGTTTCCAAGAGACAAATCTGGCTGGCTTAACTGCCACCTCGTCCAACAAGGACTCAGGGATTCCCTCCCAGTTCTCCTATGGCACCTGGGTTGCCACTGAGCCCCAGCGGAGCACACCATGCGAACAACGCCCTCTGCCCCAAGCCCTTGCTGCTCTTGAACTTGCTCTTGCACAGGGGCAGGTGCTTGCAAACGCTGCCAAATGTGCCTGAGCTATGAATTTGCAGGAGGCGAGGGCCTCGGCTCAGCCCTGCCAAGGGTGTGTGTTTGCCTGGCCCCGCCCCCATTAGCAGCCACCTGGACCCTGCAGGGCCTAGGAGGGCATCCTGGGCCACTACAGGTTCTACAGATGCTGCAAGGTCAAGGAAAGTCAGGAGAGAATTCCTCAAGGAATGACTAGCAATGAGGACTGCAGAGGCCTGAGGGACATGTGAGCCCCGAGGCCACCAACTCCTGAGAGGCAGGAGAGGGCACAGAAATCAGGCCACGGCCACCATCTGACTACACGGCAGGACTAAATGGCTCCCCATACCACAGAGCCAAAGGGGGGATCTTTTACCTCGCAGGTGACCACGCAGCATTTTCAGTCTTAGTGGCTCATGTGTGTGATGGGCAGGTTCCGCCTGAATGGCACAGGCAGGTGACACTGTCCCAACCTGGAGGCAGCAATGAGACCTTTGGCCCTGCTCCATACAAGGAGAAAGCTATCGGCTGCAGCCAGCTTGAGAGATGTGCTTTTGGGAAAATGGAGTAATTGCGGCATTCCCCTGCTGTCTCTCCCAACGCGTTTTAGATGTTGGCTAAGAAAGCGAAGCCGGTTGTGGCAATGACTTCCAACAGATATAATCAAATAATCTATTCCTGGATTCTGCAAGTACTGAAATGTCGGTAATTCAATTCCTGAAATGTCATTTCATAGCTGCCGGTGTAGGCTGTGGAGAAAGCTCGGTAAACACTCATCAGTTCAAGCCCAAACACACACCCATTAACCTTGAGCCCTGGTGCCCAGCCCTGGGCTGGGGGCCATCTCCCCACAAGATGGCCACTGCCAGGCAGGGCCCAAGGAGCCAGTCCAGGAGGGAGGTGGCAATGACTGTGAATAAATATTGACAACATCATGGCAGGCGTGCTGGGCCTTGAAGAAAGAACTCAGCATGTCCGGGAGAGGCAGAGGCTCCTGGAGCATCCATGGATCCCTGCCTTGCTTTGGAATTACAAGCCAGGCGGGGCTGTGTGCTGGGGACACCAAGACCTAGAAACCTCCCGCCCTCAGGGAGCTCCAGTCTAATGAACACAGATACATGTACGCAGGGCACGTGTGCACACACACACACACACAACATATATGCACACGTACACATCCACACACACAACATATATGCACACGTACACATCCACACACACTTGCACACAGTCCCAGGGGAGGCAGGGTAAAGACCCCACACAGCTCTGGGCCAGGGCAGGGAGTCTCCAGCGACTGGCCAACAGCACAGGCCAGCTCACCTACTGAAGTTTTGTCCACCCTCCAACGTAGGGTTTTCTGTGAAGTGTGAGTCAGGGGTCAGTGGTATAGAACACGGTCTTTTCTGGCACCTTTGACTAATTTTTGCTAAAAAGCCGAAAATTTATGCCTGAACCAACATATGGGATTATGGTATTGTTGTTATTATTTTGCTTTACATGTTACTTCCTGAAATTTATGGATTTTCTACCACAAGGGTATTAAAATTTTAGTTTAAAAAAATGCCAACAAAATCAAAATACCACCACCATCTGTCCACATTCCCCACATTAAAATCTAGTTAAGAGAAGCCTGCATATTTGGAGGCAAAGTTATCCTCCCACACAGATGACAATAAACTGGAAAACAACTGGAAATATCTAGACAACAATCCCCTTCGGACTCCCCAGTGTGTGTGGGCCACATCCAGGTTCATCATCAGAGGCTGTTCTGGCCCCTGTTGGGTCACCTGCCTAGTGTGGGACCAGGCCAATGAGCAGAGGCAGGGCCAGTATCAGCGTCTGGTCCCCTGGCAGCCTCCTCACCTGGCCCAGTGCCCTCATCCTCATACACAGAGAGAGGGACATGGTGTCACCCACCCACCCCCAGGCAAATCTTAGGTGTACACGGCCCCTCAAACTAATGACCAGTGAGATAGACCCAGGGCTGCCTCTGGCTCCAGCAGAATCAACACCACCTTTGTGCTTGTGGCTGGAGGCACAGAGGAACTTGGCAGCAAGTCCATGCCAGGGAGCTCCATCTGCTGAGGAGACAGGGTGGAAGCCCTGACTGCACACAGGAGAGGGAGCCTGGGGTGGCAGGGACCTTCTGGACAAGGCTGGGTTCCTGAGGCAGCCCCGGATCTGCCTGGAGGCCACTCAGACTCCCTGTGCACCTTGCCCAGAACCTCGTTTGCTGAGAGAGCATAGGAAGGCCCACTTGGTTGGAGGATAGTAGGGGTCTCAGTGAGGGTGGGCAGGGCCGCCAAGCACCTGGGGCTGCCATCACACCTCAGGAGAGGAAGCTAAGCAAGGTGGGGTTCAGGGGGGTGGAGGAGAGCCAGCCAAGATCAGCTGCAGCCTCCAGTGCAGCCATCCTGAGGAGACCCGCCTATCCCTCCCTAAGCCTTCCTCCCCGTGGCCTGTTCAAACGTCAGGTGCCCCCCACCACTCCGAGATGCAAGGTGCACACTCCCAGGAGCATGCTGAGAGGAGGGACTCAGGCTCTTGCACATACTCCCCTCTGGGAGGTAAGAGCACTCCCTGGGAAGACCAGGATCCCACCTGTAATGGGGAGTGAGAGGAGCGAGGTCAGGGTTAGGGGACCAAGACCTCTCTGGAGACCTCAATTTCCTTTTCCAGAAACAAGGTGGATGACTAAATTCCAGAACTTAAGAGTGGTACAGACATTCCCTGGCATACGCACTTGTGTCGGGATGGGGCACACAAATCCCTTCTACCTGGCTTCTGAGACTCCTTGTCATTTTCAGGTGGTCAGAGGTATCAGGACATGCATACCTGGTGGCACCTGGGTGACATCACAGGCTCTTACAGTGAATAAGGCTCAGTGGGGTAAGGGGCCTCAGAGAAAGTAAAAAGGGCATTAAAGAAGGAGGAGGCACTCAGGCCAGGGAGGGAGCTCCATGAACACCAGCTAGCAGGAGTGGGGTGGGGGGTCTCCTCCAACAGAGAGCTGGGACAGGTGGCTCTGGGACACTCTCCTGGGACCTATTTGATCAGCTTCCTCATGCCCCCACCACACATGGGCCTGCAGCCTCTGTCTCCCTGGCCATCTCATTCCAGGCCACTGGCCCTGGAGGGCTGCTCCCTTCCCCAGCATCCACTGCAGCACACAGGAGGGTGGGGGTGTCACCTGGTGCTCAGAGCACTGGGCCACTCCTCACTGCTCAGAAAAAATGCTACAGGTTCTAGGGAGAGCCCTGGCTGACAGGCAAGCATGTAGGCTTATACCCAGATCTATGAATGAATTTCAGTTATCCTAATATGTCTCGAATAATCCTCTCCCTTTCCTGGGTTAGACTCTTAGGCCAGTAGGGCATGATGACCAGAACACTGAAGCCTTTACCTACTTAACTGTTCTCAAGGAGCTGAGACTCTGAAGGCTCCTAGGCAGACCTCCTGACACCAACACCAGCTCCAATCCCCCATGACCAGCTCAAATCCCCATTAGTTGGGGAATGAATTTGAGGCCTGATCCCTTGTTTTCTTGACATATTTCATATTTTAAAATTCCTTTCTTCCTTTGAAACCCTCATTGTCTCAATAATTGGATCTCTGTGTACCAAGAAACTGGGCCTCGGCTGAAACCCCTTTGTGGTTTTGCTAACAGGCTCCAGGCCCAGGTCCCACCCAGGCAAAATACTCCCGCACTGGGCATGTGCTGGAACCTCCACTGGACTCTAGTGCTGGGAGCCCGTACCCGGCTGGGGAAGACTCCATCTCCCTCACCATAAGCTCTTCCCAAACCCAAGCCTCGGGGCCTTGTTACCACCTCTTCCCATACCCAAGGCCCACCCCTTGTCCAGGCAGCCCACCCTGTAGCCCTGGCCAGGGATCCTTCCAAGTGGGCATCCCACACCTCTAGACACCCTGAATCACCAGGTCCAATGAAGACCACCGCTCACTGAGTACATGCTATGAGTCAACTTGAGGACACTAAATGCTTTATTCACATTGGGGGACTGATAGCCCCACTTAATAGATAGCCCATAAGGGGCAGACACAAGTTTGTGAACCAAAGCCTGGATCCATAGTCTTTGTAATTCCCTACCCAGCCAGATGTGCTCAGACCTTGGCTGACCTCAGAGCCACCTATGGAGCTTATTTAAACTGTAGGTTCCAGCTCAGCACCTGTAGCTCAACCGGCTAAGGTACCAACCACATACACCAAAGCTGGCGGGGGTTCGAATCCAGCCTGGGCCTGCCAAACAATAACAACTACAACCAAAAAAATAGCCAAGTGTGGTGTCGGGTGCCTGTAGTCCCAGCTACTTGGGAGGCTAAGGCAAGAGAATTGCTTAAGCCCAAGAGTTTGAGGTTGCTGTAAGCTGTGATGTCATAGCACTCTACCCAGGGCGACAGCTTGAGGATATCTCCAAAAATAAATAAAATGCAGGTTCCGAGCCTCACCCTGCGGATTCTGCTTTAGTCAATCTGGGAGGACCCAGGAACCTACATTTTGGCCTAAGAGCTTCTAGTGGCTCTGACAGGAGGCAGCTTTAGGCCACACCTTTTAGAAACACAGCTATACCACAGTGCCTTGCCTCTCCAGAATAGAAATGGCACATGTAGAGGTTATAGGTAAAGGCCCATTCTGGAAGCTGAGAAAGCCGCAAGTTTCTCTAGACTACCCAAGATCAGAGCAGCAGAAATAGGTATGCTAGAAGGTGAACCTCCACCCACACTGCCTACCTACCTCACTGTGAAGGTCTTATAATCAGGAATACTTTCCTTGCCATGGTGTCACCATGACCTCAAGAGAAGAGCTCCAGGAGAATCACTCCTCCCCTCCTCTGCCCCTATTACATTTATAAAAAATGAAATTCTCTCATCTCAAAGCTTTCTTCAGAAAAAGAAAAATCTTAGTATGGGTTAGAATGAGAATAGGTTTTAAAACCATCAAAGGTGCTCTGGCTGTGTGACTTTGGGAAAACAGCTTTCCCTCTCTGGGCCTGAGATTCCCTAGTCATGCTTTACCCTGAGGTCCTTCTGTGCTCAGGACCTTCTGTGCTCCTCTGACCTCATCCTCTCTAATACAGGCCATAGTTGTATTGAAGCCACCGGACCAGCTGGCCTCATTACTCAGAGCATCTGATGCAGGGGCTTCCCTCCTGAGTCTGGGTTCAGCCCATTTGATATGGGCTTAGGTCCTGCCCTAGCAGAACTGGGATCCCATATCTGCAGATCAGCAGCCTGGGACTGATCTGTCCCTGGTGGGGCTGCCAAATGGCAGAACGTTCCAGCAGAACATTGAGAAGTCCTCCACTGCACGCTCACTGCTCCCTTCCCAAACGAACAAAAACTCGTCTGAATGAGCTTGTAAAGGGCACAGCAGGACTGCTTCTTCCTTTTCTCTCCTCCACCTGCCCCAGCCTGGTCTCCACACTCCCGGGATGTCTGTCCACAGAAGGAGGACACTGAGGAATGGTAGGCCAGGACCCACAGGCATTTGACACTCTGCTCACTGCCACACTGCCCTCTCTGTGACAATTGTCCCCCACCTGGAGCACCCGTCCACATCCCTGGCCCCTTCTCCCCAGACACTGACTACTCTTGAGGACCAACTCTTGACATCTGGGTTACAAAATTCCATTTGCCTCCATAATCCTGGAATACAGCAAGTGCACAATAGAGACTCATTGGCTGGGTCAGATTCAATGGCAGTAGAGTCAAGATGAACCAGATGCAAGGCCTATAATCTCAGCACTCTGAGAGGGCAAGGTCAGAGGACCCCTTGAGGTCAAGACTTTGAGACCAGGCTTGGCGCCTATAGCTCAACCGGCTAAGGCACCAGCCACATACACCTAAGGTAGCGGGTTCAAATCCCCATCCCGGACCTGCCAAACAACAATGACGGCTGCAACCAAAAAATAGCCGGGCGTCGTGGCGGGCGCCTGTGGTCCCAGCTACTTGGGAGGCGGAGGCAAGAGACTCGCTTGAGCCCAGGAGTTGGAGGTTGCTGTGAGCTGTAATGCCAAGGCACTCTACCCAGGGGGACAGCTTGAGGCTCTGTCTCAAATTAAAAAAAAAAAAAAAAAGAGACTTTGAGACCAGCTTGAGCAAGAGTGAAACCTATCTCTACTAAAAATAGAAAAACAAGCTAAGCATTGTGGTGGGCACCTATAGTCCTAGCTACTGGACAGGCTAAGGCAAGAAGACTATTTAAACCTAAGAGTTTGATATGTGAGCTATGATCATGCCACAGCACTCTCCCCAGGGCGACAGAGTGAGATTCTGTCTCAAAAATATAAAATAAGTAAGAGGTGGGTAAGGTGGCCAATAGCTGTAATTTCAGCACTTTGGGAGGCAAAAGAGGGAGGATCACTTGAGGCCAGCAGTTTAAGACTACCCTGAGAAACATAGCAAGACCTCATCTCTATAAAAATATTTTTTAAGAGATCAGGGTATGGTGAAGCTACGGGGGAGGCGGAGGCAGGAGGATCACTTGAGCCCTGGAGTTGGAGGCTACAGTGAACTAAGATCGTGCCACTGCACTCCAGCCTGGAGGACAGAGTAGACCCTGTCTTTAAAAGAATGAAACATAAATTACATAAAAGAGAGATGAAAATCTCAATTCAGAGAGTTATTGTGAGAATCAAATTAGCTAATGTATATGAAAGCCTTTGGCAAGCTTTCAAGAGCTATGGAAACATTACTAATGTTATTATCAAAGGATAATAGTCACCAAATGAGAAATTCTAACCCTCTAATGTAATAGAGTGATATTTACAACATAAAAAGGGCTCTAAGCATATGTTAAACATTATGTACGTGGCTGAAAAAATCAGTTTAAAATTATGAATGGATCGATCATCTCAAGTCCTCCAAACCTGACTGGTTTTACAATAAGAAGAAAAGTATACGACCCAGACAGCTGGGTCTGTCAGCTCCTTCGCTAGAATTTCTCTCTTCCAGTATCTTGAAGGCAATTAGGCCAACTGATTGAATTCCAGAGACTGAGCGAAATGTGGTTTATTTGTACACTCTCCTCATTAAACAATGGCCTGAAAGTGAAAACCAGCTTGTTTCTCTCTCGGATCCGCCCATGCCCACTAATCCCTGTATAACCCCTGACCGAGCTCTCCCCAGGAGCCCAGCCTCCCCAGGGCCTGGCCTGGATAACTGAGCCCTGTCCACTGGGCTTTCCAGGGCAGTCTCACCCATATTGCTCTATCAGTAGGCCTGAAGCAAAAGAGTCCCCCAGCTTAGAGCAGACACGGGAGGTGTCCACTGACAGGACACTGCTGAGTGGGCAGAGTGTAACTAGGGCAGGAAAGAGAGAGAAAAGGAGGGAAAGGGGTAGGAGAAGAATAGAAAAGGAGGGAGGGAAGGAAATTGAAGGAAGAAAAGAATGAAGACAGACAGGTGGGAAGGAAAGGAGCAGGGAGGATCCAAGTACCTGCTCTGTCTCCCGGGCTTGGCCTCATGCCAAGAAGATGCTATTTCCTGTCACATGGAATTTGTCTTCCAAATGAATATCCCATGCAATTCAGTTTTATTTTGTTTTCAATCTTTCTTATTTGGCCGCTCACTAGTTTTGTGTCTCTCTCTGAGAGCAGGGCAGAGGCTCTCCAAGGACCTTTGGCTCCCTTCCTGCGCTCTCTGGAGCTTCTCGTTCTCTGGGGCAGGCTCCCTGTGCCTCTGACCTGGAATAAATTCCATCCCCACAGGTGCACTCTCTCTTGGTGGCACAGTCACCTGGAAATTCTCCACCCCAGGGGACCCTGTGCCACCTCCTTGGAGTCTGGTGACCTGCTGGACCCAGAGACCCTGCTGGGGTCTGCCCCCTACGCACAGTGTCTGGCGGGCTGGTGGTGGGAAATGGATGTGGGTAGGAATGGCAGCACACCTCAGCTCCCTGCAAACCTAGTGGGCAACAGGGAGGAGGGTAAGAAGCAATTCAGAGTCTGGTGGGCTGAGGGAAGATGACAGAGCCTGCTTTGAGAAGGGGTATCCATGTGCATCAACCAACGTACAAAGTAGAGGTAAAATCACGGCCGCTGTGGGAGATGCTGGACTCTGCCAAGGGGACCCTTCTCAGAATGAAGGGTGCATGGCCTGGGCTTGCCATTGCCCCTCACGGGGCTGTGGTCTGCCTGTGTTCGGAGGGGAGGCTGCCAGCCACAGAGGAACTGGAAGGACACCAGAGCTTGGCCATGGTGTCCTTAGAGATGTCCCTTTCTTCCCTCCGGGGCCAGGGCTCTAACTGAGGCCAAGGCCCCAACTTCATCCTCCCCGAGGGGCAAAACGTGGAAAAATGTTCTCCGCACACCAGCTCTCTCCTCTATGTCATTGCTGTCGCGCAGACCGTGAGGACTGGGCCCAAAGGGGCTTTCTCTAGGAATAAAGATGCCTCATTTCAAGTCTTAAACTCTGCTATGAACTCTCATGCCTGCAGGGATGAGAAGGGAGAGAGAACAGGTGGAAGGATCCTGCCAACTAGATGGCCCCTAATTCCCGCCAGTGTAGGGTCCAAAGAGCTGTCCAGGCCCACCTCCCCGAGATCTGGCCGGCTATGCCTCTGCCCATCCAGGGGCCACTGTCATGGTCACCAGAAGTTTCTGAAGACAGTAGAAAATTCTTCTTGGACTATTAGACTACTGATGTGTCATTTCACTCCTCACAGCTTCTATTAAACACAGGGCTTGTCTCAACAACCTGATGTCACCTGGCACCTACCCTCTGTTTATAAAAATGGGACCAGGACCATTGAGCATTCAGGGCCGTGTTTCAGCCAGAAGCCAGAGCTGCATTTTGTCCTTCCCGCAGCAGTTCCTTGTGGTGCAGGAGAAAGGCTCCCTCCACCAGGGCTGCAAAGTGGCTGTGCTGGAGACCTGGAAGGACGCCTCTGGCAGGCGTGCAGCTCAGGGTGAGAGGCTCAGAGCACAGCTGTGTCTTCCAAGGGGTAGCCTGGGGAAGGAGGCTGGGCGTGGTCCCCCCCATTCCAGCTGTTCCCTCTTTCCTGCCACAAGGCACTTTTTTCTTGCCTAAAGAAGTTGCCACTATTTCATAACAGGAAAACAGACTTGTTTATTACTGCCGGGGATGGGATTACGTGGGGAGAAAAAAAACATGCTTTCTTGATTTTCCTCTCTAAACTGCAGGTGGGGACAACAACGGGAGTAAATAACAGTGTTCTGCAAACACCTTGCCGAGAGGAAAGGTCGTGATATTTAAAAGAACATCCTGCTTCATGCTGGATCTCAATTTAGGGTGACCTAATAAAGATGCAAGAGGCATTTCTGCTCTAACACAGTCCTCAGAGTGAACACTGTCACAAGCAACAGGCTGAGACCAAACAAGGCAGTCTTCTGCCCACCCCATGGCCCACGGGGTCCATTCCCTCAGTGGCCAGCCAGGATGGCTCCTGGCACCTGTCACAGCTTCCCCAGCCTGCATTGGCACCACAGAAGGTACAGGGCAGGCCTCACATCACACAGCTCTCGCTGCAGATGAGAAAGGATGATAAAGAAGCCTTGAAGAACTTTAAGGAAAATGTGTGTAAGAGAAAGCTGACAGCCTGGGTTGGGCCAGGGGGATGTGCACTCTGCCCTGCGGCCCTCACCCCTGGCCAGACTTGCCTTATGTGAAGCACATACTCCCCCACCGCCCCCTCAGGCTGCTCCCTGGAAGGATAGCACAGGCACTCAGGAGATACAGGGGCCTCCTGCGCCAAAGGTAGAGACCACCCCTATCTTAAAACGCTTCACGGTGGATACAAGCAGGAGTTCGTGGGATGGTGGCCAGAAAGGATTCCAGCCCCCAGTGCAGTCAGGCACAGAGCCCAGGGCAGAAGCTGGGCCCATAGTTGGGCCAGGCCTGGGAAAACACAGGGCAAGGGCTGAGCAGTGCCCAGAAGGCCACCCAGGCCAGGGCCTCTCAATCCCTGTGCCCGTCTGACTGCCTCCTACCATGCAGGGAGTGCCATTCCTGTTGCTGAACTCCAGGGCGGACCGTACATGGGGCACAACCACAGACCCATCACTTAACCTGCTTGGGTTTCTGAGTCCTCACCCATAATTCAGGGAAACATGGATAGGTGGAGCCAGTGTGCTCCCCTCTGCAGGTCAACCTTCATGGGCATGCCTCCCTCACCCAGGCTGCCACTATCCTGGCCCACACTGTCCTGCCTCAGCTATCACCTCAGCCTGGCCTTCAAGACTCAGTTCAAAACCACCTCATGATCTCTCAGGCAAAAGGGGTCTCCTCCATGGACTCATGTGGTGTGAAGAAGCCAACCTCCTACGGCCCTCAACACTTTCACACAGACATCGTGGCTCACTACAGACTCATTCTGTCCCTGTTCCGGGAGGGTGTGCAGTTCAGTGGCTCAGGAGCTGGGTGTCCTTGAGCATGTTGCCAACCCTCGTTGTATAAAACAGAGATAAGGCCTGTCTCACAGGGTCGTTGCTGGAATCAGAAGTGCGAATGAATGAATGAGCAAACCTATTTTGTAAAGGGCCCAGCACAGAGTGAGCATTTTATAGGTGCTGGCAATTGTTAATATAGAGCCTGTTTCCCGCTGCTCAGCACACTGGTGTCTCCGTGCTTACCACATAGGAGTATGGTGTGTGTTTTCTTCCTCAGCAAGGAGAGAGGGAATTACCCACTGCATCATTTAACAAACCCTGCCAGAGAGCAGAGGCCAGACTTCCAAGTCCTCAGACCGAGAATGTCAGCGCTAAAATGGCCCAAATTCTCTCAGTCCTGGATCTCTTGTCTATCAGACCCTAGCGGTCCCACAGGACCCTGGAGCCCCTGAGCAGAGAGGCAGCGGCAGCCAGGGCAGCCCAGGCTCCTTCCCAGATGGAAGGGTAGGGGCTTCCCCAGCTAAAGCAATTGCTAGGCACTCAGGAGCCTGCCCCAGCTGGCTGACCCTGAAGGAGAAAGGCCAGTGTGTGAGTGGACCCAATGTCACAGGCCTTCTCTGTCTGTGTGTCTGTCTGTCCCTAATCTCTCCCTTCCCTCCTGTGTGTCTGTCTGTCCCTATCTCTCCCTCCCTCCTGTGTGTCTGTCTATCCCTATCTCTCCCTTCCCTCCTGTGTGTCTGTCTGTCCCTATCTCTCCCTTCCCTCCTGTGTGTCTGTCTGTCCCTATCTCTCCCTTCCCTCCTGTGTGTCTGTCTGTCCCTATCTCTCCCTTCCCTCATGTGTGTCTGTCTGTCCCTAAACACACACTTCCCTA
>CAUYTI010092924.1:0-36892 GCA_963575145.1 Galago senegalensis | reverse complement strand
AGGCGCCCGCCACAACGCCTGGCTATTTTTTGGTTGCAGCCGTCATTGTTGTTTGGCGGGTCCAGGCTGGGGATTTGAACCCGCCACCTTAGGTGTACGTGGCTGGCGCCTTAGCCGGTTGAGCTATAGGCGCCGAGCCATATGTGACTTCTTAATGACTTTTTTAATCGTGTAAGATTTTAGGCGGATCAAATAATTGCATCCATTTTCTTCATTCTATTTATCTCCCCAAGCTGCTTAATGAAAGGTCAATATCAGTGCTGTTAACAGCAAGAAACCAGGCCATACATGTGAAGCACTTTTGGAAACTATAAAGTGCCTTACAGATGTGTGATAATGAGAACAATGGTAACAGGCATGTTTGAACAAGGCTGATGGCTGAATATTCCCCAAGCATTGATGAGGAGCTGGCGAAGTAACTTTTCTGGAGGAGACTTTATAGTACTTTGGCTCCTGCATTAATTTGAATCTGCTCAGATGCTCTGCTGAGATCTTACACATTGTTTGGGCAATTTCACTCTCTAATGACAGGTATGGTGCGTTTTGATGGAGAACTTGCCAAACATGTCAAATTTCAGACCTACAAGTAGCCTGCCATCCTTGTCTCTGAGACATCCTTTCTACATACTGATTTCATTTACTTCACCCTCTTCTACAAGGCCCAACTCCAGGCTCATTCTTTCAGAAACCCTCTTTTTTTTCACTGTCCTGACCAGAAGGCCCATCACTTCTGTTGCTTTTAATATTTGCGCTCTTATTTTGGGACAACAGATTTATTAACAAAGTTTGACATCTCTCTCCATTTGCTTTCTGGAGTCTTTACTCAGGCCCATGTATTTTCAGGTGAATTTTGTGTGTTTTTGTTCATATTTCCTTTGGTATTATAAAACTCTCGAGGTCTAAAACCATAACCTTGTATCTCTTTGGATGCTGCCCAGGATCCAAAATAATCTATGACCAGTTCAGTTTTTGTTGATTTAACTTTGATCATCAAAGATATATTCATAAAATTTCTTTTGCTTACAAAATATATTTGATTAATTTTTTAAAAAGAAGTTTACTTTTCATAAAAGATTTTGTGTGACTGTAGACAAGGGAAATATAGAAAATATTTTTCTGCAGGTCTCTCTATGGTCAAATTTCTGTTAGATGGAGGTAATATAATGTAATTACATATATAATTACATAATATAGATTTGCTTCCTGCATTCCTTAATCTCCCTGAAACTTTAGGAATTGTGTATGGGAGAATTTTTTCTTTCTCTGCAGGGAGAGAACCCATAATGTTTATTAGATTTTCAAAGGTTGTAAGTGACTCAAAGAGAGTGAGAGTCTTCAATAGGAAACCACAGTTGGGTCTCATATTAAGACTGTGTGGACTAAAATTCTCAATCACAAAGTCATTGTCAAAGACTTTGTCTGAAGTGGACAGTACTATCACAGAGGACCGTTCTGGTTATTCCCTTTCACTCTCATTAACTTTACCAAACAACATGAATACACACATAAGATCTAAATTGATGGTGATGTTTTTCACTTTATAAAATGATTAGGTAAAATTTTATTTAATGATCTTGTAGACATTTAACATTAATTTAATTATGTGTTACTTTTCAGAAATACAAGGTCCTTGCCCTGGACAAACAGAAATGGTACTAGAATAAAAAGCCCATTAATGAGCTACGTCTTTCTGTGGGTGGGATATGATTCTAAAATGTCAGTTCCACACAAGTAAAGGCATACCTTTTCTTTTTATGTTTGACAAAAGGTTTTGGAATTTATTAGTTTCTTCGACTTTCAATAGTTTAAATTATGTAAAGTTGCATTTTATCTGGGTTTTTTTGACTTGACAAATGATTAATTTATCTTTCTTAATTTTTATTTTGGCACGGTGTACGTAGTACTGTGACTTGTGCTGTGTAGTGTTACGGTGTCTGTATCCTACAGGCTTTGACATAGAGAGTATCCTTTATTCTTTCTCTATAGTTTTAAATTTCAGTTTATTTTCTCTATGATTCAAGAGTATTTGAAAGTATCATTTTTATGTTTCTTAAAATTTCAGAATAGGGCGGCACCTGTGGCTCAAGGAGTAGGGTGGGGCTCCGGCCCCATATACCAGAGGTGGTGGGTTCAAAACATGGCCCTGGCCAAAAACTGCAAAACAAAACCAAAAAAAAATCAGAATATTATAGGGTATGTGTGTTTTAATTACATGCTTTGTGTTTCTTGCAGATTGAGTCGAAGATGTGTGTCCTTCCCCTAACAGTGTGCACTGTACCCATAGGGGTGAATTTACTATTCTGGCTTCCCTCACCTCCCCCAGCTTGATTTTCACTGAGATTTACTTCCACATGTGCAGTGTTGATTGATCACTTCCAGTTTGGTATTGAGTACCCGTGTTTGTTTCTCCATTCCTGTGATGCTTTATTTAGTAGAATGGTTTCCAGTCCCATCTAAGTTGTCACAAACTAGATCTTTGACAAAAGACACTAGACCAGCATTTTTTAATGGCTGAGTAGTACTCCATGGTATACAGAGACCACAGCTTATTAATCTATTCATGCATTAGTGGACAAATGGGTTGTTTCCACTTCTTTGTGATTGTGAATTGTGCTACAATAAACGATGGAGCACAGGTGTCCTTTTTATAAAATGACCTTGTCCTTTGGGTATATACCCAGCAGTGGGATTTCTGGATCAAAGGTAGGTCAACTTTAAGTTCTTTGAGGTTTCTCCACGCAGCTTTCTTTATGGGTTGTGCTAGTTTGCAATCCCCACCAATGGTGGATGAGAGTTTTTCTCTCTGATCCATATCAGCAACTGTTGTTTTAGGACTTTTTTAACCTGAGCCATTCTCTCTGGAGTTAGGTGATGTCTCATTGCGGTTTTGATTTGCACTTCTCTAATGATTAGAGATGTTGACATTTTTTCATGAGGTTTTTGGCCATTAGTATTATGTATCTTCATTTCAAAAGTTTCTGTTCATGTCTTTTGCCCACTTTTTAATGGAATTGTTTGGTTATTTCTTGCTGATTTGTTTAAGTTCTTTTTAGATTCTGGTTATCAGTCCTTTATCAGATGTGTACAGGACTGTTTTTATGTGAGTATTTTATCCCATTCTCTGGGTTGTCTATTTGCTCTTTTGATGTGTCCTTGGCTGTGCAGAAGCTTCATAGTTTGATCAGGTCCCATTTATTTATTTTTGCTTTTGCTATGATTGCATTTGGGGTCTTCTTCATAAATCCTTTGCCTAGGCTAACATCTATAAGAGTTTTTCCAACATTTTCTACTAGAATTCTTATAGTTTTTCAACCCAGCAAACAGGATGGTCCCACTGAAAAGTAAATTGCATCATGTTACTTCTCTGCTCAAAACCCTCCCTAAAGTTCCAGTCTTACCAGAGTAAACTCATGTTCCTTACTGGACCACAGGCCTTTCCATGCATGATCTTGTGCCGCTACCTTGCTGACCTCACCATCTCTTCCCTTTACCCTGTGGTAGCCATACATACTGGCACCCAGACTGACTCTGAGTAAGGAAACCTGAGCCTGCTTCAGGAGTTTGAAGGCTCTTCCCAGAGATATCCACATCATCTTGCACTCTCTTATTTATTCAAGTAAAAGCCCTATGTAAAAGGGTAATATCCTACATGTACTCACTTTCTCTTTTATTCAAGCTTTATTGTTTTCTATGTCATTATTACCCTATGACATATTATTTAGGCTGAACCACATGGAATGGTAGATAATGACCATTTTTGTCTTACAAAAACTGCCAGTACATAGAGTTCAAGCTAATTTGTATTTCTAGTTTATTTGTAGGCTCTGTGAGAGAAGACACTTTTTCTATTTTGTTCACTTCTTGTACACAAGCTTGTTGAAAAGTGGCACATAATACTCATTATATATCTATAGAATGAACTAAAGAAACGAGTCAGCAATATTTATAAGGTATCTACAATGTGATATTCATGTTTTAATCCACGGATCCAATCTCTTTTGTTTTGTCTCTATATGCAAAAATGAGTCGCCATCTTTATAATGCAATTGGAGGGATTCAAGGGGAACACAGTAAATATTTGAAATAGAAATACAACATAAATTTATATCAATATATTATATCTGTGTATTTGCATACAAGGCTTGACAATTAAGTTCACAGACTCCTCCTAGAAAAAGTGCTACATACCTTATTGCTGAGTATCACTATGCTCACCTTCCAAGTCCTCCCCTGAGGAAGCTATACATCAATGCCAGTGCCTCATCCATCTTTTCAAGAAAGCAGTTTTGAAACTCTTTTTTGAAAAGAACTATTATTATATAGCATACCAAAATGCACAAAAATAATGAATACCACTCAGTGAGACACTGCAGCACACTGACATGAGCACAGCGGTGGGACACTGAGATCGAGGTTATGAGACCTTACCACGTTGTTTGTATAGCACTGCCAACATAAGCACGTGGTGGCAAGTTCTCAAATTTAATTGTCATACCTTCCAACCATGACAGTTCTGATATAGCCATTTCAGGAAAAGAGTTCCCAAATTACTTTGCAGCATAGACCAGGCACTGGTACGGGTATATAGCTTCCCAAGGGGAGCTCTTCAATGGTGACCATAGTGCTTTTCAGCCTATGAGGCACGTAGCACCTTTTCCAGGATGAATTTGTAAAACTTAATTTTCAGACCTTGTATATATACTGTTTATTTTATGAGGTTTGCTTTATTTGAACTAAGATCACTTGTATGAATTTTTGTTTTCTTATGTCCTGAGCATATTTCATGTGAAAGTTGGTGATAGACATACTGGCAGGGCAAAACAAAGATGGCATTAAACTGTTATTTTAAATAGTTGACAGAATGGTATTCCTCTCCAAATAAGTTGTGACAAAATTTGAAAGGAAAAGCTCTGGGATTATGGGAAGTATTGGTATTAGGAACATTTTTTTTTAATTTTGCAGTTAAGAATATGCTTTGAAAACTGAGGTTGGCTGCAGTTCAACCATAAAAACTTAAGACTGGGTCTATGGTACAGGGCACATTCTCACCAGTCATAATTTTAGACAGATAGGCAAAGATGTGATTGGGAACATTAGAATGTAACCTGGAGGAAAATAATTAGGAATTACATTTTTTACAAAACAAAAAAATTGTGACATCTTGTGAAGTACTTAAAATTGCTTCATCCATTCTCTTGAACAAGTTAACTGAGGCAAAGTGAGAAAGCAGGATCTATCCTGGAGACAGCACACATTGGGTGGAAGATCTGGGAAGAGAGCCCAAAAGTCCCATTTTCCTGTCTCATACTTTTGTATTCAAAATATTGCAATCTGTTACCTAAAGGAGGATTAGTGTGTAGAACGGAGTGCTTTCATTTTACTGCAGGAGAAAGTAATGTAGAAAGAGCATAGGCTGGGATGGAGACAAAATTTGTCTAAACACAGATATCTTTGGTTAATTAGTAAAATGGCAAAGACATTTATGAAAAACAAGACAGGCATATAAATCTCTTTTATAAGTGTTAAATATTTCAATATTCACTCATATGAAAAATCTTTTAATGTAATTCTCATGTATTTGTAGAAATGATTAACATTATGTTTGAAACATAATTTTTTGCCACTGAGCTAACATTGCTTCTTATCATTGTATCTTTGAATACTGTATTACTTATCTGACCCAGAACATTTCACATAAGAGAAAAGCTAAGTGAGCAAAAGAACAGTTCAGTTCATAAAAAGATCTGATATCTGTGAAAACAGATATGATTAAAACAGTGTGTGCTGTTCAAACGAATTAGGAGTCATCGTGGCTAGCTCCGCTAAGTCTCCCCATCACACAGAGGCAGGTAGGAAGGCAAATAGGACTCCAGGGTACATTAAGAAAGGGAGAAAATAATGTGGAAATATTAAGTTGATGTTATATCAAACAATGATACACTTTCATCTAGAATACTGAGTCTAATTTCAGTCAATGCACCTTAAGACGTGTCAAGCAGATAATGAAAATATCAGAGCAATAGGGAAAAACAAGTATGTTGAGGATGAATTCAAAAAACATAATTTATTTTCGAGAAATAAATTTTAATAAGTGGGAAGTCCCCTTTTTCTCCCCAAAACATGACTATAAAGGACACTGGGTGATTGTTTATAATAAAATAAATATTAATAGCAATTTAATGAATTTAATAAGTAGAACCTATTTAAATTTTGGAAAACTAGAGCTACAGATGTGTAAAGGAGAGAGTATTAGCAAATTACTTAACTGAAAGTAGTTAGAGATTCATTGTGACACCTGGGCCTTCCTTTAAGGAAAGAAAGGAATAATTTTATTTTTCTTTAATATAGTTGTCTTTTTGTAACATGTTAGATTTATGGAGTTTAACTTGGCCTATAGATTTTATCTCATTTATCCCTCAGTGCTTCTTAAAATGATTAGAATGATATGCTTAAAACCAGTAATCTGGATTAATAAAAAAGGGTTTGCAAGGCTGGGCATTGTAGCTCACTCCTGTAATCCTAGCACTCTGGGAGGCTGAATCAGGAGGATCCCTTGATGTCAGGAGTTCCAGACCAGCCTGAGCAAAAAGCAAGACTTCATCTCTATGAAAAATAGAAAAATTAGCAAGGCATGGTAGTATATACTTGTAGTACCAGCTACTTGGGTGGCTGAGGCAGGAGGATTGCTTGTACCTAGGAGTGTGAGGTTGTGGTGAGCTATGATGATGCCACTGCACTCTAGGGTGACAGAGCAAGACTCTGTCTCAAACAAACCAACCAACCAAAAGAAAAAAAAGAAAAGTTACAGATTTAAAATAAATGGACAGGAGCATCAAAGATGGCAGCAGGTCTTCTAGGCTAGTGGCCTTATTCTTTCCCAAGTCGTGTACTTACACTTGGCATCTTTACGTCTATACCCAGTCAACATACAACGTTAATTGAAAGTTTATTTCCTTCTGTGGTGACACTCAATTGTATAAAATAAAGTCTCTTGTCTCTTTTTCCTAAATAACAAAACAATTTCAAAGTGGGTTTCCTCAGTGTAGAAGAAATACATATTATTGAAGAGGAACTCTGGGTTTGGAGAATGTAAATTAGATAAGAGACTTTTTCACTACCAAGGAAACTTTGTGCCTATTGCCTAGAAATAAAGGCTGGAGCTCACCATTGTGCCACCTGGGCCTTCCTCTAAGGAAAGAAAAGGAATTATTATTTTTTTCTTTAATATAGTTGTCTTTTTTAAACATGTTAGATGTATGCAGTTTAACTTGGCATATAGATTTTATCCCATTTATCCTCCAGTGCTTCTTAAAATGATTAACATTATCTTCATTTCAAATATGAAGAAACAGAGTTTATGGTTGGGAGAATACAAAGGAACTAGTATGCAGTCCTAGGCCTTTTACTGTGAGCCTGATATTCAAGTCTTCACAACAGCATTATTTTCATAATTCCCATGCCATGACAATGATAAGAGAAATGTGATGCTCATTGACTGTGGCATGAAATCTGAGACTTCTTTTATTTATTTCTTGTTGTTGTTTTTTTTTTAATAGGAAAAGCTTAGTCCCAGAAACATAGTGCTAATTTTAGCTTCCTTCTGAAAGATGAAGCATACACTATCAGTAGAAACTGGATTTTTCTTTTTTTTTTTTGAGTCTCACCCTGTTGCCATAGGTAGAGTGCTGTGGCATCAGTCTAGCTCACAGCAACCTCAAACTCCTGGACTCCTGCCTGGGATTCCTGAGTAGCTGGGACTACGGATGTGAGCCACCATGCCGGGCCAATATTGTGACTTTTTCATAGACTACTCCTAGGTTAAAAAAAAAAAATTGTTTATTTTTCCAGTGGAGTCAAGACCAAGGTTTGGGAAGCTCGGAGGAGCCAAACCAATTAAAAGTAGAGTTAAAAGAATGGACATGAAGAGTGTATATTTCAATACCAAACAGAGGAATTCACAAAAGAGAGAGAGGGAGAGGAATAGAATGGAAATAGAGGAACTGAGAAGCAGAATCTAAACAGGTTAGAGTTTTGAGTGAAACATTCTTTCCTCTCTTATGAAATGTCTTTGAGAAGAATTTGGGGCCTTGATGGCATGTTTAGGACATCAGAGTGCTAAGGAGGGGTGGGGAATTCAGGGTCCTATTCTACTTTTGCTGAATACTATAGCTTTTATCCACCGCCACCACTTCCCCCCGACCCCTGTTGATAATTATAACGTTTGGAAGGATGAAAAAATATATATATTTTTTCTTTTTCCCGCTTAGAGAATGCTTTTCTTTCAAAGATTCTGAGTTTGGAGATCTTTAAACGAAGGGGTACTAGACATAAGAGTCTTTTTGAGTCCTTCTTATCCCAACATTTGAAAAAGCATTTTATTCATAAACCTTACACTTTTTTTTCAAAGGAGCCATTTAATTCATTATGGAGTAGTATGAAGCTGTTGAGAGAGATATAGCAGCTTGATTCATTTGAAATCACAGGACAAATAGACTTTAAAAAGGAAATGCATCCATTTTGACACTAATTATGTGTCTTTTGCACATGCAGGATCTCATGTCACAAATTGCTCTCATTTGCTTCTCACTGCAGAATGTCTCTGGAATGAGATGAGTGGAAAATGCCTTAAACAGGTGGATGTGGAACAGGTCGGAGACTGTAAGGACTTCAGTGGAGCGGAGAGGGGGGTGGAGGGAGGGGGAAAAAACGATGTCTTAGTAGTTTCCGCAATTCATAAGGAATCCATTCAACACTGACATTGAAGCTTGTGACAGGTGGAATAAATGGCTCGTATATCTTGTATCCTCTTTGTAGTCACAACAACAATATAACAGGACCCACTATGCATCAGGCATCGTGCTGAGATTATTTTATTTGTTTGTGGATTGTTATCTTTGAACCTTAAAATAAGCCTGTGATGATATTCCCATTTTACAGATGAACCAACCAAGGAGACAGGGTATTTCCCCAGGGTATCACTACTAATACTTGGAGAATTAAAGCCCAGGCAGTCTGATTCAAGAGCTCCAGAGACCTTTCCCACCACACGTGTAGAACCTTTGTCCTGCATTTGTTTCCACTTCACTCTGTAGTTTGCTCCCCTGAGTTCTGTAGAATGCTTTATGGCAAACAGAAAGTTTCCTGAAGACTACAGAATTAACCTGAGTTTGGCATCTTGCAATCCAGTTAGATCTATTTAGCACAGGAGGAGAGCTTTATAAATGATGCAAAAGTTTCTTCAAGTTCTTTATAGAACAATTCAGATAGGGCTAAAAACAACCAAGAGGAGAGAGAGGAGCACACATTCATTTTCTCTGAATATGAACAGAAACAAAAGCATTTGCTACATGGTGTGAATTGGAGGAATCTTACATTATTGAGCTGGTGCTTGTTGCCTGATAATGGACAAGATTAGCCTCACTTTTCTGTAACTAAGCCTGTAATGGTGTCACAGCCTATTTGATGCCAATTGCTGTTCCTGGGGTCCATGGTATAAAGCAACCTTTGCAAATGAGTTGTCAAAATGGTTGGAATTAGGAATAAAACCAGAGTGTAAAAAATGAATAGCTAATTCAACACTTAATTTCTTTTCATTTCGAGAGTCTTACATATGTGCTGCCACTATGAATGGGTGGGATGTTGATGACGGGGGAAGAGTTTTAAACTATAAATTTATTTTCACCTGAGCCGCAGAATTCAAACCTGGCATGCCTTACACGTAATGCAGTGTGACAGTTCATTTGAAATAAATGTGCCGATAACCCTTAAAAGTGGTAATAAAATACTCTTTGCTCTACTGTACAGATGATTAATACCACTAAAGTAATTAAATTCCATTAGGCTGAGGTTCACATACCCAAGGAATTGGTGCCAGGATTTAGCCGTTCTCTGGTGAGGACAAAAGACTAATGCCTTTTAAAGTCATGTTTCACCAGGAAAATCCCAGGGAAGTCTATATTAACTTAGGACATCTGCTTGTTGTGATTGTTTGAGGTATTGATGCATCGGATCATTAGCAGGGTAGCGTGAACTAGTGTTTTCCTGTTGACAAGGATCTCTCACCAGGAGCTGCTAGTTTTCTGCAAGGGGAGAGAGAGAGCAAAGCAGGGCAGCCAAGTTGAGTCCTGTGAATGGCTTTGACTTACAGAATTATTGCTAACTGTATAGTCTCTGATGGTAGGAAACAGCATTTTGCCCCCAGCCATTTTTCCCAAGATCAAAGCCAAAGTAACTCTGTCTCCTGCTGTTTTGTAGCTGTAGATTCTTAAAGACTGGCATTATTGTTGTCGATGAACAGTTTGCCCCCTTTCAGATGGCTGCAGTAATGACCCACGGGGGAGGCAGTGGTTAGGCAGTGCTGACAATGTGACCAGGTGCTGCAGCATAAGTGTTTCATTAAATATTGAAGCAATGGTTTTCAGTTACAGTGGCAAAAAGGGAATTTGGTCTATGTCCAAATATGTGGCTATTTTTTCCCTTCAGCCTCTTCTAATCACATTATTTTTTGCATGACCTTTCTGCTGGTAATTAGCTGCCGTCCTGAAAAGCACTGTGGGTAATATATCTAAGGTGATACTGCATTCCACTTTCCATGCTGATAATCATTCTTAATGTATGAATGATTTATTTACCTTTTTTTTTTTGTTTTTGGTCTTAAAATTGCATTCAAAAAAAAAAAACAAAACAACCCTTATGATTATTTTGGTTTTCAGAGGTACCCAATGAAAGAATCCTGAATTTGCAAGGGAAAGGTACTTTGCAAAAACTGAGGACAGAGCTCAAGTGTATTTAACAGTTAGGTTTTTTTATGTGTATCATGTGAAAAATGGTTTTGTAGCTTCAACGCCCTGTTTCTGTTTGGAGAATGTTAAATTTGTCTGTATAATTTGTGAAACTGAATTCACAATAGAGGAACTAGAGTCATTTCTCAAAGAATATAGTTGCCGCTTTATCTGAGTAGGATCTGCTCAACTTAGTGTGTGCAGGATGACAAATCCTAACAGCAGCAAGGTTGACTACACGGTACGTCCTGTGACAAGCCGCCATGTGACTTCCTGAAGATCTGTGATTTCAGAATGCTGGAAGAGAAAACGGGACTCTACATTCAAGAGCATTTATTCAGTATCAGAACATATCCCACACAGAGAAGTCAGAACTTCTGGAGGGCAACCGCGTACTTGTTGGAGGCTGGGAAGAGTGAGCTACAGTCAAATGTATCACAAAATAGGCTCCATCAAGGAAAGACTCCAGAATTGAAATAATTTTCTCCTCACTTATCCCTACCTTCGAAACCTCACCTACTGCTTCCTAGGGATCTTAAACTTTCAGAATTTCTGCAGAATCCAGAGTGTCTGCAGGTTAAGTGCAGTTTGCTAGATTTCCATATTTAAGCCAGTTTCCTCTTTATTCATGATGCACTGAATTTACCCATGAGATCACTAACTCTATATAATAACCGGACTAAAATAAGATTCCACTATCATGTCAATTGTCCTCCCTTTCGGTTTTGCCCGTAGTTAGGGAGACTGAATTAAAATGTTATTATAACCAGTTTTTCCATCTCTCTTGCTTTCTTTCTTATTCCATTTTTATTCCTCTGCTCTTATTTCTCAAATTCATAGATGTTACATGAATGTAACTACAAGAAAAAAAGAACTTATTGCAACATGACTGTTTATTGAACAGGTTTTTATTTTGTGACCAGTATTCATTCGATAAAACAACTTTTAAAAAGAGTTATAAGAAGAATTTTCACTATTTGAATGTATTGTTATTCTTACTTTTGGATTTCACTGTTCAGAACACTGTAGGAAATGACTAACTTCTTTCCACTGATACATTCTTAAAAATGTAGACGTTCGTATGGAATAGAAAAACTTAAGGCTGTGGTAGATAGAAGCGCATAATGAAAAAAGTGAGGAAGACTCGTCTAAGCGACTAAATGCTCTATCAGCTTGTTTAAACCTATCCACGTTTTGTTGATAATATTATCGCCTCTGTAGCACTTTCATGTTGAAAATTGTCCACAGTCTTGAGACTATTTCAAAAATGACAACTGGGCAAGATTTTCTGTATTCTATACAATGAATACAGAAATAAATGCAAAACGTCTCGTGCCAGTGCCATCCCTTGTAACAGACACAGCTAAAGCAATTTCTAAAAAATGTTCATGATCGTCCTTGTAGGGCATATTTATCTATTTTCAAGTGCTGGATAGGATAGTTTCTCTCCTCTAAGAGTTGTCACAAGCAATGGTAACATCTTCAGCATGAAACGCCACTAGAATTTCAGTCTAGTGGCACTGAAATATTTTGGGGGAAGTTAGTCTACATTAAAACCACAGTTTTCTTTTTTTATTATGATGCAAACATTCCGTTTTGGCATGATTTTTTCTTCATTTTTCCATGACGATTTGTGCACATGATTTAAATTATTCCCCACTATTTGACTGTATTCCTTGGACTTCTTTGAACACCCAAATATTGAGGACAGGTTAACGCCGGAGAGTATGCCCAAAATACTGCTGGCCAGGAATAATGTGACCAAAAGGAATTATTTTGGTAGTGAGAGGAAAGATTAAGATAGGGGATTAGAATAGTAACTGAATGGTCTCTGTTTAGAATTAGATATTGTTACAATAATAATTTATTGAAGGTTTTATTTTTAAGCTTTTAAAAAATGATATAATGAGATTTTAACTTTCAAATTTCTTTGTGGGGTTGTTGGTTTTGTGATAAATAGCCTTAAAGGTTCTAAAATTATCAGGACAAATCTCTCTATTTTAGAACATTTCATGTGTTGGAGAATAATTTAGTCATGTCATTCCATAAGCATTTATTAACTATAGATGAGTGTTCCAGGCAATCCTTTAGACAATGTCCCTGATGTCTAACCTTATACTTTTAATTTACGAGGATTGACTCTTCCATGGTGCTCTCCCTGAGAGCCTGAGGACTCTTTCAGAGGTTAAGTTATGACTTACCCCGTATTTGGTAGGATATTGGCATCCTATGAAAAACACCGTAGTGTTCCCAGGCTAAAATGGAAAACTGATCCCTTTCCCACTTCATGTACCCTAAGTTAATTTTCTAATAAAAATATTTCTATTTTAACTTCTTCTCCTAGGGCTGCCCAGTTCTGAGACACTGACTTTTACTTTTTAGGCTTTTGAGCTACGTGGCATTGCCAGAGGGAGCCGGGATTTGATCAGCACAAGGACGTTGAGAGGCATATTCAAAAATACTTAAGGTACTTTGTTCATTAGAGAATGGGGATTTCAAAGGGTCCTGTGGCATGGAGGTAAAGGATGGGAAAATGGGTCCGGAAAGTTCTGCTGGTACAAGTAGCTAAACCTTCTATTGGTGAAAATACTGTGTCTATTCACCTATTGATATATGTATAGATACAACTGATATAGATATATAGCCAACTACAGTAACTGATATAGATATACAGCCATATACAGTAACAATGTGCTACTGCACATCATGTACCAAACTCTACATTTTAGTATCATGCTGGTAACTTGAAATCAGCAATGGGGGGAGTGCGTACCCGTGAAAACATGCTTATCCTCCCCCTCCCTGAGAGCTGGCTGTCAAGCAATGACTTGCCCACCTCTAAATGCACCCTTTCACGTATTTACTTCACTTAATCTGCTTTAGCTGCAATCTCTTGTTCCTATTATTTTCAGTGGCAGAAATATTGGGGTTAAGGGCAGGTTTGGGAGGGCAGGTAAGCAAACATCTTGCTCAACACTAGTTTCCACTAAAAGGAAATGGAGTGAAGAAAATTTGACAAAGTCTCTTATGTCTAAGACACAGGTTTTCTTGGAATTTTACCCACATGTCAATATGGAGAGAAATCAAGATTGCATTTTTCTACCTATTAGGTAAATCAACATATACATGCTAAGACAGAAGGGAAAAACTCATTTATAATGAATTTGGCCAACTGTGGTTCTTGGGGCAAAAAACTGTTCTTCTCTTAAGTTATCAATCCTTAAAAATGGGAATGAGAAAGGGTCAGGGAGACAGTGTAATGAAAGACAGCACTAAATAGCATGTCAACGATTGCTTGAGAGACAATGGGGCGAGGACAAGAACCTATTGCTGGGGTTCTTGCTGCTGCCTTAGCCTGGGTTCTGGGCCTTTCTAGCACCACCAAAATATGTTTCAGGTTTTTTTTTCTGGTCTTAGGGTGCACATTTGCAGCTTTGAAATTCTTTTACATTCTCATTCTTCATGCTGATGAGTCAGTGCAGATTTATATTACCATGTTATTATGGGTAGTAGAGACTGTGTCTCCTTGAAAGTAATGGCATGTGATTGCTTACTCCATTACTTTCAATGGGACTCAGTCGTTGCCATCCTTAGGGACTCAATCCCATTGAAAGTAATAGTCTGAGACTGCCCACACTGCTACTGGGCTTTAAATTGGATTGAATTTATACTGAGCACCATGGGCCTGCCACAGAAGTCTCACTTTTAAAGGACAAGTTGATAAAGTTTTGTGGTCAGCAGTTGGAAGTTTAACTGCTCATTTGGAGAATGTATTCATACCATTTAAATTATCCATTTTTTAAGGTTGAAATGTTTTCACATTTAGCCTATGAACTATTAAAGAACTTCATAACATTTTAAAAAAATTATTTTTATACTCTACACAGGCATTTCAGGAACGGAGAATTCTTTTGCTTAGACATTAATTAGTTTCATGTTTTTAGAATAATAACTGCAGTATATTTTTAGAGCTAGAAAGGAACTGCACAATCTCACATTGTAGATGAGGAAGCTGAGGTTTAAGATAATTTGACATGACCAGGGTCACAAAGCAGACTAATGTGCAGGATTATCCAATCCCACTTAGTTCCTTAGAATTAGTCTAGTTTTGTGCTTACAAATACTAATCACTTATTTTAAGATAAATTGCACATTGCTATTTATGCTTCAATAACAACACATTTGAATTTTTTTCCATACAACAAACATTTTAAAGATCCTTTTAGTGTAACATATCTTTGTAGTGAAAATATTCATGGGGTAGGTAGAGAGAGGGGTGAGAAAGAATGTATTGTATAGGAAGCTATATAAAATACTGTCAGAAAATGGATCCAGTTCTACCATGTTACTTTTTATGTAACTTTGCACCTTTATTTATGTTAGCGTTTGAAAATGTAGCACATAGTTTTAAAATTTGTTTGTTAAATTGTCCAATCTTAGCATACTGCTATAAAAAAGTTTTTGTTGTAAAGTCTATGAAATTAGCAAAGAGTTATTTAATATTTAGTTGATCTTAGAGCTAAAACTTGGACATACCTTGATATATACATAGCAAAAAAGTTAATTATATCATTAAATGTTATTCAGTTTGTACCTTCTCATGAAGGCTCGTCCTTTAAGAGGACCTTCACCTTCATTAGCAGTGCCAACAGTGGAAAGTATTAACCAGTTTTTAGATGTTCCATGTTCAATATTCAGTTTTTTTCAATGAAAAAACCTCAAAGCCTTGTCAATTATGTGATGAAAATGAGGAGATACTAGCTTTGGCAGTCATAGCATAACCAGAAATTTAATTTGTTATTTTATTCATTGAATATTATTGATGTATAGATTTTGTCCACATACGTATGTGTTTAATGCATATCTACCATTTGGACAGACAATAAATATATTAGTTATTTTACTCTGGGAATCTGATGTTTTGTTTCCTAAAATCTCCTCCTTTCTAGAGTCTATGATTGTGTGGTTTCAAACGTATGAATTTCAGATACAGCAGCTAATTGTCTTTTTAGTGTATAACCACACTTTATCCTACAACATATTTTTAATTTGTTTGTTTTAAAGTAAACTGCCATGCTAAAAAACAAAAAGCAAAAACAGCCATGTTAACCTGTGTCCCGTTGGAGTTGGGATAGTGGTGGTTGACAGGTTAGGAGAAGGAGGCAGGTGCTGCGGATATTCTGTTTCTTGAGCTGGGCCCTTAGCACCTGATTTTGTTTGGTTTGTGCAAATTCATCAAGCTGTACATTTTTCTGCATGTATGTTATACATGGACAAAAAGTTTAAAAATGATATACAAATGGAGGAAATACAGTTGACTTATTTTTTAAAAATCTGACATTCCAAGAGACTTATCTCCTTTTGAAAGTACTGCTTAGAATATGTTTTCTTTTTGTTTGTTTTTCTGTAATAGAAGGTGGAAGTTGACAAACGATGGCCTTTGGCCAAATTCAGCCCTTTGCTTGTTTTTGGTGTAGTCTACGACTCAGAATGGTTTTATTTTTTTTTTTTGCATTTTTAAATGGGACAAAATTTTAAATGGAAACAGAATTAAAAAATGAGCAATATTTTACAATACATGAAAATGGTATAACGTTTAAATTTCAGTGTCAAAACAAAGTTTTATTGGCTATAGCTATACCCGTTCATTTCTACACTGTCTACTGTTTCTTTTGGTCTGCTTTACTACACTTAGATTGCTACAGGGGCAGTCTTAAAATAGGTATTATCTGATCTTGTAAGAAAAACTTTGCTGAGTCCTGATAAAAGGGTCAACTTCAAGTCAAGGGTAGATGGATACTATTAGAATTTAAAATGGTATGTGAAGTTAGGCACCCACTGGTATCAGCCACCCAGATAGTATCCTCACTAGATGTTTCCTTCTGGAGCCCACATTATTGTTTATCCGATGCTGGACATGTGTGATGAAGCAAAGCCAGTGGAGCCAGCAAATGACTGAAGAAATATTTCTCTGGAGGAATTGCTGCTTTTCTCTCATCTTTTTACCCCACCAGTTTTCAACAGCATTAGGGAGCCCGTCTGTTTCTATCTTCACAAAATTCCTGCTGACTCAATTTGTGCCTTTCCCCTGGTAATCTGGTTAATATCGTGCAACCTTCATGTGGGATCACACCTGCGAAGTGTTGATTTACCGCAAGCGCTCTCTGACCCTCAGAATCTATTGATGGTTTCTTGGCTAATTGTCTGTGCTTGTTGAGGCTATTTCCTTAACTGGTATCAGCTGTCTTCTAAAAACTCATGTACACACGCACACAGAGAGATTTTCATGTAGCCCTGTGGGCAATTGTTCCCATAATTGTTTCCCTTGATCTAGTACCTATATACAGTCTCCTTGGCTATAGTCAAGAGGAGCAACTGAATCAATATTGGTTGTCATTTTGCTGATGAATCTTTAAGAAATAAGGAAAGAGAGAGAGGTTTGAGTGATCAAATACAGTCCGGGGAAGAGGAAAGCAAAGATCATAGGCTGTCAGAAACCAGACTATTTAGAACCCCGACCATAGTAACTTTTTAATGCGTTGTTTTAGGAGGGTAATAAGGAGCTTATAACTCAGATTCATCTGAAAGAGGAATCAACCAACGAGCCAGCCCAAACTGGGCCTCCTCCATGATGCTGAACGTCATTTTTTATGTATTATTTCTTACTTGTCACATGTACACGTATGCACACAGAATGGAAGCTGGACCCCCCAGGTGATTTGTTAAAGTTGGCCACTGGCCTTCATAAACACGGGTGACAGCATACTGTGGTGGTTGTGCCATGGCCTTCACAGCCAGGGCGCCCGCATGCACACCCAGCCCTGCCCCTTTCTCGCTGTGACCTCTAGTAGTTACACATCACCCCGCACTTACTTCTGTTTCTTCCCTTACAAGGTAGGGGTTAAATGAGTCAATACAAATCCTTTGTAAGGTGTTTGGTTAATATTAACAGTTTTACCTTCACCTCTCAGAAGCGAAAACAGAGGCCCCAGTGGGATACTCTGGGCGCAGTACAGAAATAAAGTGGAATCGATAATGAATGAAGTTAACATTAAATAACATTTTTCTTTTGTCTAAACCTCAACTGTTCCTTAACATCTTGAAAAAAATTGTTTTGTGGATGACTTCATATTTAAAATTTGCATCCTAAAATATTTTAGGCCTTACTCAGTGTCTTACTTTCATCCAGTCATTGAACAAGTAGTTGTTGGATGTCTCCTGAGTGCGGGTGCCCTGCCGGCCTGGGGGATGCCTCCAGGAGGAAGACCCAGGTGGTCTAGTGGGGCAGAAAACAGGTGAAGAAAGCCAAATAAAACAGCTGTGAAAGAAGTAAATGTCGCGGGTGTCCGAGTGGATGGAAAACTAGAGCCCTCAACTAGAGAACTGCAAGGAGAAATTTGTTTTTGACAGAGTGACGGGAACAGACTGGACAATCTCTGAGGGACAGTTAAGTTAGATCTGAAGCATGAACAAGCACCAGCTAAACTGACCTGGGAAGAATGTTCCAGACACACAGAATAGCTCTTGAAAAGGTCCTGGGCTGGAAACCATTTGTCCTTGGGAGAGTTAAACTAATTAATTCAAGTCACAAGTTAAACTACTTTTTTTTGTTTATTTAGGACAATAGGTTGTTGTATATTAAGGACCTTATCATATGGAGGTGTTATAGCTCACATCTTGACTCTCTCCCCTTTTTGTATTCCTACTTTACTTTGTACTCGCCCCACTTGTGATCCCCTCCTCTTTTTGTACTTGTTACTCTATTTTGTACTTGTTCTACTTGTGACCTTTATCCCTTCCTTCTCATTCGCTCACCTGAGACAAAGAAGACTCGTCCCTGAGCCAATCAACCCTGAACACGACCACCCTGTACCTGTCAGTTTAGGACAGACATGGTTTACCTACCAATAAGAGGATGGGGTGGGATGGTCTAATGGGAGGGAAGAGGGAGAGGTATAAATGGACTTTCTAAATAGTCTGTAAGGGCTGTTCCCGCTTTTTCTTAAAGGGTAGCCCAGGCTCTGAGCTTGAAGAAATAAAATTCCTTGTGCCTTTGCAGCAATGTTCAGCCTCTCAAAGTGGTGTTTGAATTGAGTCTGGGGGTTCACCTCCTGTTTTGAAGAACCCCAAAGGGTGTTGAAGCTTGGTGAGGAGAGTGGGGATTTGGGAAGATGATGCAGGTGGGGAAGTGTGCCCAGCAGAGCTTGCAAGGTCAGACATGCTCTGCAGAAAATGGTCTGACTGGCTGCTGTGTAGAGAGTAACAGAGCAAGGGTGGAATTTAGGGTTATAGTTTGAAGGCTGCTGCTGCAGTCCAGGTGGTGCAGGGTATACTGAAGGATCTTTGCCCCTGTGTGGGCACTTACTTGTGCATGCATCTGCGTGTGCTCGCTCGTGTGTACGTGTGTGCACACCCCTGTGTGGGCACACATGTGCATATGTGGCTTGGAGCACGTCTGCCATGATCTTTAATTGTCAAGTCATGCAGGGAATCTGGTTTAATCCAGATTAACAGATTAATGCAGGAGTAAAACCATGTACTTCTATAGACTATATATACCTGAAATTAGTATTAGAAGTGCATATCATATTTCTTTATAAAATATGAAATACCTGGCTCAGCGCCTGTGGCTCAAGTGGCTAAGGCACCAGCCATATACACTTAAGGTGGCGGGTTCAAATCCCCAGCCCGGGCCTGCCAAACAACGATGGCTGCAACCAAAAAATGGCCAGGCTTTGTGGCGGGCACCTGTAGTCCCAGCTACTTGGGAGGCTGAGGCAGGAGACTTGCTTGAGCCCAGGAGTTGGAGGTTGCTGTGAGCATGATGCCATGGCACTCTACCCAAGGGGATAGCTTGTGGCTCCGTCTCAAAAAAAAAAAAAAAAAAAAAAATATATATATATATGAAATACCTTAAAATAAAAAGTATATGATGTAACCTACTGTGCATTCAGTTCAGAATTATTACTAACCCTGTTAATATTATTGATTTTTATTTTCACGCATCAAGCTTTTTTTTAAAATCACTTTCAGAACAAAAAGGATTTATTTATTTTATCCTTTCAACTTTGTATTTCTTTTATAACTGACCATTTTTTTTATGTAAGTGATAATCTACATTAATCAGCACAGTACGAGGGAGATTTTAAAGTGTAACAGAGTTAATTGTTGTTGAAATGAATTTTGGGGAGACCTGGGTGAAAATGGTTCGGGTGGAAGAGCCTCAGCTCTGTTCTGCTCAGGCAGTGGGGGTCTATTGTAAGTTCAGGTCTCTCTAGGTTTGTCCCCGCCACCCACCAGTCAACCAAAATTCATCATCAAAATTCATGATGGGAATCTTTGATGGCAAAATTAGAGAATAAAGGCTCCTTCTTTTTAAAAATAAAATTGAATTCAAGAAGCGATCTAGGTAGACATTTGTATAAACTAACTTTATATTCCCAGCAAATGAATGTAACTGAGACAAGGAGTTTCTCCTGGTTCCTCATTAATTTGATTATATTGTGAGTTGGTGACAAGGTGGGATGGGTTCGGAACTTGCCTATTCCAACTAATTTCTCCCACAATGAGAACCAAGTCATGTCTACATGAGAACTAGCCATGCGACCTGGGAGAAGTGCATAATCATCTTGAATGAGCCCCTCACCTTGGGAAAGGGACTGGAAATCCAATGTGAGTCAAGTTATTCAACCTGCAGTTGGCATTCCCCCAGCCCCTCCGTCCTTTGTCCCAGGCTAATGCAGACAAATGCTCTAATCCACCCATCCCCAGGTTGGCCGTCTGCCAGCTACAGGGACATTAGCTCCTCATTAGCTTCTTGTCATCTGCCCACAAATCTAAGTCTCAAAGCAAAAGTAGAGTGGCCTGTCCCACTTGAAGCTTTGGCCATTGAAAGAAGGAATATCCATGGGGTTCTTATGGCTTTAAGAGTTAGGAGTAAAAGAGAAAATTGTGTTTTTTAGATTTAAAAGGCTAATGGAAGGTTGGTCAGCAGACTATTTAATTGTGGTATCCTTTTTATGAATTCAGATTCTGAAACGGAGCTTTTTCTTCCAAATCAAATGAAGATAGTCTTTTCCTTTTCCTCTAGAATATATATTATCAAAAATAAGATTGTACTACAAGGTTGCAGAGTTTACATCAAGGAGAGAGGTTTTGAGAAGTAATTCTGAAATGGTCTAGGCAAGCAGAGGAGTCTAGGTTTGTTCTAAAATGATTTACAATATTGAACAGGTGAAGGCCATTTGATAATAAAACAATTCTTAAATAACGTTCCTTCCTTTTATTAGTCCTCAGATCCTGTCTCATTCTGTCATATTCTGTGGTTGCAAATGTATGTATCTGAAAACGTGCATCAGTAGAGCTTTGCAAATAAATATCTCCATATCTGTCTTTGTGGTTATTTCAGCCGTCTGAGCTATCAATTTTGGTGACCACATAAGCTAATCCTTTGGATCAGTGGGTAGCTAACTGAAAAGGGTTGAGAATTCTGAATTGACTATCTCCCATCATGTTTTTGTTTTGTTTGTTAGATAGGACCTTACTCTGTCTCCAGGGTTAGAGTGCAGTGGAACTATCATAGCTCACTGCAACTACAAAGTCCTGGGCTCAAGTGAGCCTTCTGCCTCAGCGTCCCCACCTAGGGGAGACTCAGGCGTGCACCAGCACACCTAGCTAATTTTTTTTTACTTTTTGTAGAGGTGGGGTCTTGCTCTTGCTCAGGATGCTCTCAAACTCTAGGCCTCAAGTGATCCTCCTGTCTCAGCCTCCCAAAGTACCAGGATTATAGGCATGAGCCACTGTATCCAGCCTTGTATATCGTTTTGTCCCTGTATTTGAAATAGCTGAAAAACATTTATTTTAAGTCTTCAGACAGGCTCTTACTCTCAGCCACATCCCCAGCACTCACAGAGCTCAGTAGCCCAGGAAGCCAAGTTTGGTATACGCTTCAGGTAGTGAAGCATTTTCCTATTGTATGGCTTGTACCTTACCATCTACTGCTTTAAATGCCGACTTTGATTTGTGTCTGCCAGTTGAGGCCTTGGATGTGCCTTTGAAAAGAATAAAACTTTTTTGCTGGGAAAAAAACAAATTAGATCTCAGATTTTCACCTTTGTTTCTATTCACTCACGGTTTGAGAATTAGACAGTATGGGGAATGAAAAATATCTTTCCTTCTTTCCATCCTAGGTTCATTAGCTGGGGCCCCTGTAACAAAAGACAGATTAACAAGAGAAAAGTATACAAATGTTTTAAGTATAAATTTTGTGTGACATAAGAGCGTTCATAAGGAAATTAAGACCCACAGAAACAGTTAAACGTTAGTGTATTTTTATATCATAGTAGCAGGTTTGATGAAGAGGGGACAGTCATGGAGAAATGTAATTGGACAAAGGGGTTATGGTCTAATGGTAATAAACTAGGGGAGGCTTATCAACACCTGTTTGTTCAAATTCTTCTTTATGACCCTCTGTCATCAGAGATAAGGATGTTTCTTTCCTGTGGCTAGAGGGGCTTCTGGAAGTCACAAAATACTTTCCAGGTTTTAGGACCTGTTTTAGGGCAGAAGCACAGAGGAGGGTCAGAGAGATCTTTATGTAAATGCTGTTTCTCAGATTTCTTCAGCTTAAAATATTGAATATGTCAAGATGCCAAAATGGAAGTCGCATGTCTTGAACTTCATCCGTAACTGAGAAAGCGATGCTTAATTGCTGCGTTTAGTAATTTTAACTTAAGTTCAAATTCTGGCCTGCCAGCAAGCTTAGTGTCTTTTAGGGCTGGTGTGATTTTAGTACTTTGAATTCATGCCAGTCCGTACTTACCCAATAATCCAAATTGATTCTATAGGAAATGATGCAACGATGGGGTTGGTCATTGTTCTAAAACAGGCAGCCTGCTTTGTTGGAGTGGAAATATTACAACTTTACAAGATGGGCTTATATCCCCCAGATCATCAAAAGATTTTAGGGTGCATTTGATGCGTGGAGTGTTCAAGATGGGAAGATGCCACATTTTCCAAAGAGAAGGAGCTGCTACTCAGATTGTACTGTTTCCATCTCCCAACATACTCAGAAAAGAAAAATGTTAACTATCAGTTGGGATCCTTTCATTCCCCTCCTAGAAGTCAAAAGACTACTGTTAATCACTTCTTAAAATCTTGGTGAGCTATAAGGCTCTGTGGTTCTTATTTAACTTTTAATATTTGCTCTGTGTGTGTGTGTGTGTGTGTGTGTACAGAGAGGGCTTCTGTCTTGGTATCTGGCCCATCTTTCCCTTATATATAATTTGTGGTGGGTGTTTTTATTCTGACAGATCAAATCCAAGTCCCTGGCTGTTTGAATCTATCTAACTGCATCTGCTATTTGGACTCCTTTTGGACATGGTCCATTTATGTATAGTCCAAGTTATATTTTTATAAATTTATATTTTTCAAACATTATTTAAGGACAAATTAATTTCATCTTCTGTGTGAGCTTCACTGAAGAAGTCATGTCTATTTGGTTACCAATTGGATCCAAACACAATCTCCTTAGACATTTAACTACATTGTTTTCCTAAAGGCACGGTCCCTCTAGTATCATATTTAAAAGAATATTTTGGTCTGATTGTCTAGTTTTTGTTCCAATGTACATATTGACAAGGAAACCAAGATAGATAGCATTCACAATGTGAGCTTTCAAATTCAGACGTAGAGTTATCATGAGCTACTTTACAACTCAGCAATGCATAAAAAGTGCTTAAATAATAGATTGGGATGACAGATGTCATAAACATATATGTGAAATGGGGAGAGTCTCACCTGGCAAATTTTGAAATGTGGTTTCAATCACAGTATTTTTGGGGGGTTGATTTTTATATATGATCTTAGGCGATTTTAAATTAAGGCAGGCGTCACTTTTAATTTATTGTCAGAAGGAAAGCGCACTTATTTTGTACTCTAAGGATTTATTCAACTTAACTCTGTAATTGCTAGCAATATACAAGCTCATTTTATCACCATTTGATGCCAGCTGTTATGGAGTTAATGGCAAAGTTGAAAGAAAAGACACGAAGCACACTTTGATGTCTAGTGCAGCCATCATAATATTATTGTTAAACATTTCCAGTCAGCCCAGGAGTTCACTTTAGTACTGTTCTTGACCACTATCATAAGTGAAAAAATAAGATCTTTATTTTCCTAGCAAATATTGGATGTGATATTTTCATCAACATTAAATTTTGCCTCTCTTTTAACGTACGAGCAACTTCTCCTAGCTATTTTCTTTTTCGGGAAGTTATTTTTGGCAAAGCTGAAATTTCAACACCTATTTTCTTTTCATTGAAACGAGGTTTGAGAGGTGTCTGTATAAAAAGTAAGAAGTGAATGGGCTTTGAATTGGGTTATGTGTTGCTCGGTGTTTTCCTCTCCTGGATATAAGTGTGTATTTCCTACTTGTATTTATTGAGCCTGTGATCCTTAGGGGGAAAATATCCAGATAAAATACCTTCGCAACCCACTATGAATTTAATAGCAAAATTCTAAAAGTAAAGAGAAAAGGTTTTCCTACATTATAAGGAATTATATATAAATAATATGCTACATATATTTATACCATTAGTACCTATAATTTTTACCATTATTATTTTCACAATTTTGATACAACCATTTTCTTTATACTCTGTGTCTGTGGCATTCCAGTATAAAGCCATGGATATGTTTGTGTTACCTTGGGTACATTTGTAAAATTACTTATTGCCACAGAATGTTTTTGGTTTGAAATTATGTAACTTTTTTTCCCTAAATACATTATTTCTGATATGCACAAAATGCAACACTTGATACAGTTCTTTAAATTGAACCAATGTTAAAATAAGAAATAAGAAACTGTTTTAAATTATGGTAGTACTTAAACCATTCCTCGCCCTCTGGTTAACTGATATGTTTAAACCAATAATGTTTACACGTTTTGTGAATTTGTGTATTTAACTTGGGAAAAACTCCTCTTCACTGTGCGGCACGCAAAAAAAAGAAAAATGCGTTTCCAGGAAACAGTCCTCTAGTAATTTAGTCCAGCTATTTTCAGTACTTAACTTTTGTATTTTTTTCCTTAAGTTCACCACAATATGACATTTCATTATTAGGCTTTTTTTTTTTTTTAAAATAGTCACTCACCAGATATTAAAGGATGCAATTGGTTTCTGTTCAGGCAGGTTTTAACTGCGTTTTAATTAGCTTAAAACATATGCGTCCATTTATCGTATTACACGGAGTACATCCTATCCCATTTAGCCGAGTATTGAGGACTATTGTACAATATTGTGCGCGGGCTAAAACAATGAAATACTAATTGGATCCAGTAAAATAACTGTAACATTTCCGATTCCTATTAGGCAGGTTACGTAAATTAGGCTAATATAAAATGGTGCTTAATAGAATTGCAAATACGGTGTGATGATACATTCAGACTGGAGAGACAGTGAAAGGGGATTTTGGAGGAAATCAAATACATTTGCATTACAATAAAACGTTTCCTGCTGTGAGGGCTCTGGCAAGGCTGGAAAAAACAACACTCCGGCACCACTCCCTCTTATTTACATAGGAATGCCATCTCACCCCCTTCCAGTTCCTGGGAAGCATCGCCTGCCAGTAACAGAATAACGTGCAGTTTTAAGTCTGTTGATGAATATAGTCCTTTTATTATTTTGTCGGGCATCACATCTGAGATCTTTATATTGCAATGAGGGAGTGTTTCTCTTTATATACACTGTGCCTGTTATGATGAGAATGTGCTGTCTAGGCTTTAAAACCTGACTATAATCATTAGATTGGATGGCTATTTCCTATTTGAGCTACTCAATGTCTCGTGTTTATTTCCTTCTCTGATTTTAAATTATTAGTCACTGGGATGGAGAGTTGAGACGTTTGTGTACACCTCACGCGTCCAACACGGATTCCAAAGGACAGTCTGGCTAGCCGTTTCCTAGTGTCTCAGCCCCCTTGGACTTGCTTCAGAAGCTTGAATAAGAGCCATATCGAATATTTTAAATGAAGACATTTGAGAAACTGCACCAGGGTGGAGAAGGGTAGAGTGACTCTTTTTCTAAAATCCTTCTAACTCAACCCTAATTTTTGTCTTTGTTCATTAGCAGTCCCCACGGCAAGTTTGCCTCTGTGTTCCTGAGGAATCCAGAGTACTTTCTGGGCTGAGAGGTGTTTCTGGGGAGGAGATGTTTGAAGCTGTCCCTCAAAGGGAAAGTTGCCCAATGAAGTGGGGAAGGGACTACATTTTTCCCTTGCAAATACACTGATAAAAGAGCTTTCTGCTGAACTCACAAGCACCCTTGAACCTTTCCGTTTGCTCCCAGCGCTCAGATCCCAGTGTTTCTGTGAAAAGGCAGAGAAGAGAAGACCATTCTGGGGCCTGGCATGCAAATGAGGAAGCCATGGAAAGGGAAGAAAATTTAAATCTCATCTATTGTATTCTAAGCAGGTTGCTAGCAAGCCTTTGTGGAGCTGGTATAAAAATGAATCTCATCTCCTTCCTGGCATGAAAACTGAAAACATACTTTATTTCTTCACTAACATCAGCAATTTTTATGCAGTTTTATCTTCAAAAAAGGTTTTTGTTTTTCCTAGGATTTTAGTGCGTAACATTTTCATTCACGACACAAATTATTTTATCTGCATCTGTGCCTCTGATTCTCAGACCTTAATCTCCCTGAGATCTTTAGTGGCGGAATTTGTCACTTTATTTACATTCACAGGTAGTTCTCCTTCTCTTTTAAAAAGTGTTGGAATTAATACTATTTGCTCAAAGGAGCAGCAGTTTTAAAAAGGCATACATCCTATGAGGCAAGCTTTCCTAGTGAAGCGAACAAGTTAAAATCCTCAAGATTCAAATTCCCTTCCTTCCCAGCTTTCAGCTGTGAAGAAAAGGATTTTTATGTAGATGTAAGAGATGGTAATTGTACAATAAAGGAAAGGTTTGGGCCGGTAGGAATGTGCTTGGGGAATGTGAGAAGAGGGCACCCGGGCAAATAAACGGTTCTCAGGCCCTGCAGGCCGGACTTACTGAAGAGGGACGCTGGACTTGTGTAAAGCCCAGTGGCCGGGCAACCAAACCACATCATCTGTGTGGCTGGTTTCCCCCTCCCCTCATTATATTGATTAGAAAATATTAAACTGATTGATTTGTTTCAGCCTCATCTCATATAGGGAGAGTATAGAAATCCCAAGATCTAGATCTCCCCCTCTCCCTTCTCCTTTCTCATTATATTCTTTTTCCCTGTCAACTTTTTAAAAATCCTAGTAGAATATAATTTTGTATCGTATAGAGGAACCATGGTCCAGAGAAGGTTTCTGTTCTCAAATAACTTAAACAAAACCCCAAACCTTTATTTTGAAATAATTAGTGATTCACAGAAAGCTGCGAAAGCAGTCCAGAGAGGTCTCATGTACCCATCAGCTGGCCTCCCCCTTGGGGAACCTGACATGATTCTAGTGCCCTGGCAGGCCCAGGAAACAGATTGGAACCATCCATTGGCTTTATTCAGATTTCACCTTCTACCTGCATTCATTTGTGGATTCGTGCATGTGTGTGTATAGTTCTAAGCAATTTTATTAAATAATATTTTTTAGCTTAGTCATAGCTTCATGAAAAAAAAAAACAAAGTGGTCTAAACAGAGGTATTGTACTAAGTCTTTCATTATGGTATTTCAATATTGAATGATAGCATAGAGATCAAGGCTCTTGCCCCCCCATGCTTCCCTGAAATCTCATTGACATGAAGCAAATTGGTTAATAGGAGAAAAAAACATGCAAATTTGTTTCATGTGTACACATGGGGCGTTCAGAATAAAAACTCAAAGATACAGGGGCAACTGTCCCTATTCATGTTTAGGTTTAACAAAGTATGGACAGCTGTATAAAAATATGATTGGACGAACAGGTAAGGTCTAATGCTAACAGGCTGAGCTGGGGAAGCCAGCAAAGCTCATCTGTCTAGATTCTTGGCCTCTCTGAGCATACGGTGCCTTCCTCCTGGACGTGGGGCAGGGCCCTCTCTGGAATGGGGGTCTTTGGCTGTGGTCAGACAAAGTAGGTGAGGTAATATTTTTATGTCCAATTTTGCACAGCATCATATTAGGCTTTAAGTGGGGTTTGAAAAGGGGCTTCAGGCTTTTATGACCCATGCTGGGGAAGGATTCTACCATAGTTTCTATGGTTAGCCTCGGGGAAGAATAGAACTGAGGGACAGGAGGACAAGGAAAGGTCGGGGAAGAACTATTGCGTCTCAGCCTTCATTGTAGGGTGCTGTTTTCTGAGCCCCATTAATAGCCAAAAGTAAATTTTTATTTGTTTGTTTTTGCTTTTGCTCTGGTTGTTTCATTGTTTAATAAGATGGACTCTTCACAGACACAAGGAAAATAAAATGTTTAGATACAAAAGGAAAGCACAAAACTTACTCTGTACAATTGCAACTGAAATAAAAGCTAGATAGTTAATTAAAATAATTATATTTTCATCACATTTCAGACATTAACTTTTAGTTATGCTTAGAACCGTAATTTTTAACCTTTCATATACAGATACACGATTTTTATAGCAGCCCTACTTTTTTTTTGCAGTTTTTGGCCAGGCTGGGTTTGAACCCGCCACCTCCGGCAGGTGGGGCCAGTGCCCCACTCCTTTGCGCCACAGCGCCGCCCTCTGTAGCCCTACTTTTATTGATCATTGATTGTTTATGTGTGCACACATGTGTAAACGACTCTAAACTCCAATATAGAGATTTATAGGGTAAAAATGCCTAAGATCAGGGGTCAGTGAATTCTTTCTGTCTAGGACCCGATAATAAATACTTTAGGCTTTGCATCCATACGGTCCATTCCAACTATTCAACTCTGCCCCAGTAGCAAGAAAGTAGCCACAGACGATGCAATCATAAATGAATGAGCGTGGCTGCCTTCCAATAAAACTTTACTTATGGACACTGAAATTTGAATTTCATACAATTTTCATGTGTTGCCAAATATTCTTCTTTTAATTTTTATTCCAAACATTTAAAAATATAAAAACCATTTTCAAGTTATAGAACCTACAGCAACAGTCTGTGGGCTGGATTTTGCCAGCAGGCTGTACCTTTCAGGTCCCTGTACTACATAATGTATGGAGCTCTGGGTTACGCCTTCACTGATGTACGTGCAGACGAAGGTTTTTGACATATTACTCTCATCTCATTCTCACTGTCACTTGAGAAAGCGTAGACCCGTTATACGGAAGAAATAGTTCTGCTAATGTGAGAGAAGGTTCTGAATGCAACAGTACAGTAACAGTAGATTCTTTTTTTCTTTTTTTTTCTTTTCTCTCTCTCTCTTTTTTTTTTTTTTTGGCAGTTTAACATTGCATTAAAGGGAATAACTCAAATTTCTAATTTTTTCCTATTTTCTTGTCATGGATATATTAGCAGTCCATGATGCATACTAATTATAAAGTTGGCTGTAACAAGAGTTCCTCTTGTGAATTCATTTAAGAACTGATTGTTTACTATCTTTTTCTGTAAGTATAAAATTTTAATTATGCCACTGACAGGAACTGTGCGTGATACAGTGCTCTACATTTATCACTGGGAGAGGGCCAGTTGCAGAGCTGTTTGACTTTGGAGAAATCCTGATGCGTTTGCAATGTTGAGCAGCAGGTGCCACATTATTATGTACAGAAAAGCAATTAGGAAGCATATTGGATGAATGGGGAGTGCATTAATATTAGCAAGTACATTTGTCAGTGGTTTTGATGCGAGTCTTTTTCTTTCCTTTATGCAACATTAAGATTGTGGCTCTCATAAATTCTCCCCTTAAATTGCCATCTGTTCCCTTGTCAGGCAGTAGTGAGGTAGAGAAAAGTTTTCTTGACAAAATGAAAGGAATTTCTTTTATTTAAAGTAGAAGCAAAAGGGCCTATAGAAAGTTGCAGAATTGTAGGCTGTGCAGTTCAGCTCTGCCTGTGTTAAGTAATTACCTTTGAATGTAACATTAACAGTGGAACCCTTTGATTTTTACAAGTTGCAATTTTTTTTCCCCAGTCATTTCATGTATTTTAAAATTCAATGGGAAAGAGTTATAATTAGATTAATGCAATGACAACCAGCAATTGGCCACTTGGATTAAGAAGTTTCAGGAGGAATTGCTGATTTTTTTTTTTTTAATTTCAGTGCATCTTTTCCATTTTTCTGGCCTGAGACTATGTTCCCACCTTCTAAAGATTTAAGATGAATCACTGAAATGTCATCGCTCGTAATACTGGACTGCTTCTGAAATACATAGCCCTAAGTACAAGGCCAATTGAAAGGAATTGTGTGCGTGATATAAACTATAACAACTGGATATTATCTTTATGATAAACTCTAATGTATACTTAAAACATTCTTCAAAACCTTCATTAATTGCAAAGCACAGCATGTACATGATTTTGGTTAATTGAGTTTCCTGGTTAGTTGAAAGGTAATATAATTCCTTTAATTTCAGTCATCTTATTGGAAATGATTTTTCTTGAATATATTCTTTCACTTTTAACTTTAGCAGTAGCATCTATAGAGTATAATTAAATCTGTCCTTTTACGTACTTCCTCATCGTTCCTCGGGCATTTTCAAAAATGCCTCAGAAAAAAGGAAGAATTGGGCTAACCTTGTGACTCATCTAATTTTTAGAAATGTTAGTGTCGTTTGCTTTTCCTTTTTTTCCAAAAGTATTTTCAAAAGGAAAGTTGAGTTGATACGTTTTGAGTTGAGTTCCCATTGACTATGGGGAAAGACAAAGTAGCCCCCTCTTGGTTAATGTGGGTTCCTGCTTGAGGCCCTTGTAATAAACAAATAACAGATTAATGAGAGGAAAGCGTACACATTTATGGAATCTAAGTTTCATGTAACACTCAAAAACACTCCTAAGGAAACGCGGGCCCAAAGAAATAGTTAAGCCTGTATTTTGCTGCTAGGCTTGGTGAAGAGGGAATAGTCAAGGAGAAACAGGCCAGGGCCAAGGATATAATATAATGGTTGTAAACTGGGAGACACTTAGTGAGGCCCTTGAGTTCAGATTCTTTCTTCTGTCTCTTCATTTGCAGAGATAAAGACGCTCCTTTCCTTTGGGTAGAGGGGTACAGGGAGAGCACATCTCACAAGAGGGTCCTATGAGCTGCTTCGAGGGAAAAGCCTCCCTAGGTTTTTTTCATTTCATTTCATTTCATTTCATTTCATTTCATTTTTAAGAGACAGGATCTCCTTCTGTTACCCAGGCTGGAGTGCAGTGGTGGTATCACAGTTTACTGCAGCCTTGAATGCCCGGGCACCTGTGACCCTCCACCTCAGCTTTCTGAATAGCTGGGACTACAGCCATGTGCCACCCTGCCTGGCTAATGGTTTATACATTTTGTGAAGACAGGGTCTCTCTTTGTTGCTCAAACAGATCTCTAACTCCTGGCCTCAAGTGATCTTCTTGCCACCTAGGCCTTCCAAAGTGCTGGGCTTACAGGTATGAACTACCATGCCCAACTTTTCCTAGGCTTTACAACCTGCTTTAAGGGAGAAGGGTGGTGATGGTGGGGTTAGGGGAAACAAAGGCTTTCCTCCTTCTTCCATCTTTTGGGCATTTCAGGTGGCATAATATTTGGGAGTAGCGTGGCCTGAACCCTATTAGTAACATGGGTTTTCTACCCAGGTTACCTGCTTTCTTGTGTTGTTACCTGGCCTGTTTACAGGTGGCTGGGGTGACAGTGCTATGAATTGCTAATTACAGATCTGAGAGAAACTGAAGGTCAGGAGAACATGAAGTTTGACTGAAGTCTCTCTCCTAGTTTCCTTTCCATTCCCAGAGTGACTACCGTCAGGAGGACTAATCATTTGTGACCCAAGTGCAAATCAAATTCACAGTACCCCACAATGTGCAATTAAGATTACCCCTGTAGATCTGAGACACAATAGCTAATAACTGACCTTAGCCTACCTAGTAAAAGTCTCCTAAGAGATTAGTTGTGTTTGACTAAGAAGATTTGGGAATATCCAGGTTTCAAAAGAACATGGAAAAAATGCATCAATGTACAAAGTTATGATTTAATAAAAAATAATTTAAAAAAACCCAAAAGAACATGAATATTGCTAATGGAGCTAAAACTGAAGAAGCAGGAAGAACAAATGAATTCCCAAATTAAGAGTTTTCCAAGGTGTCTCCAGCCCTGGCCATCATGGAGGATATGTAAACATCTGCCCTCTGAAAGCCCAGACAGAACCATGAGGCTATCAGAACTCAAGTTCACCAGCCTTTAGGTCCAGGTAGACCCACTGCCTCTGAGGCCTGGTTCACCAACAAAACCCATGCTGAATAAGTAGTATTAATTATTACTGCAACCTTTGTGACCCAAGCACAAATCAATTCATGTAATAATTAACACATTAATTACTGCAGCATTATTCAGCATGGGTTTTGTTGGTGAACCAGGCCTCAGAGGCAGTGGATCTACCTGGATCTAAGGCTGGTGCACTTGAGTTCTGATAGCCTCATGGTTTTGTCTGTGCTTTCAGAGGGCAGATGTTTACATATCCTCCACTATGGCCAGGGCTGGAGACACCTTGGAAAACTCTTAATTTGGGAATTCATTTGTTCTTCTTGCCTCTTCAGTTTCAGCTCCATTAGCAATATCCATGTTCTTTTGAAACCTGGATATTCCTAAATCTTCTTAGTCAAACATAACTAAATGATCTCTTAGGAGACTTTTATTAGGCTAAGGTTAGTTATTAGCTATTGTGTCTCAGATCTACAGGGATAATCTTAGTTGCACATTCTGGGTCCTTTTATGATCTCATCTGGGTGTGTTACACCATAGCTGTTCATCTTTACGCCAGGCAGCTAGCTTGGGCCATATAAACATAAACACAAATCAAGTGAAAAGGAAAGACAAGTTGCCAAGTAATTCAGGGAAGCAAACCACAGCAATGAGGTTGAAAAAAACTTACCACCATTTGCAATGAACTTTCACACCCATTTTCTCGGTACCTTCTTTTTTTTTTTTTTTTTTATCATTATTATTGGTACCTTCTGTTGACTACCCCACCAAGCAGGCATTGGTCTGTGGCGTTGACTGTCTGCCTGGCCTCCAGAATCATTGTCTAAGAAGGGGCAGGGCAAGGTAACAAATGGGGACCTACTAATTCTGATACTTCTTCCTACCTCCCAGCCCTCTTTTCTGCTTTTTGCATTTTGCAAGGGGTAGTCTTTTAACTCTAGTTAATCCTTTTGCAGATTCCAGTTTTACTGGCTATGTGAGCTGTCCTCCCATTTACTGGAGCAGGGTAAATGGACCCTAACCTGCCTTGTGAACTTCTTGCGCAATGCGCATGGGAGGTTTTATTTAAACCAGTCTAAATGGAAGGAGGTATCACCATGGCAGCTGTAAAAACAAACAAACAAACAAAAAAAAAAAAACTAGACTGAGAGTCAGAAGAGCTGATTTCATATGAGTTTGATAGATAATTTTAGGCCAATCATTCAACTAAGTGGGGCCATCTCTGTAAAATGAGAGAACTGGAACTGAACTTTGGTATTTTCTAAGCCCCTTTCTGGTTCAGAGGTTTTGTGTCTGTCTTTCCCGGAGCTCCTCACTGTCCATAGAGCTCAGTCCTTTGTTCCTGGCTGTTCCCTATGTCTGGATGCACTTGAGGGGGCCTGGATTCCAGAACCCAGTGGGGAGTGCCCCAGCTATGTGATCATGGACCAGACAGACAGTACCTCCAAGCTTCTGCCTTATTTACACAATGAAAATGACAGTCTTCACTCTGTTAGACTCTTGAGGTTATGTGAAGATCAGACAAGGTAATAGTTGTGAAAACGTTTTATACTCTGTAAAAACATAAAATAGTCCACGAACTGAAGTTGGTGGTAGCTGTGGAACTCATCTCTCTGTAGCACCTGTTCTTCCCTCTACCTTCTTGTTCACTAATCATATCTTGAAGGCTAGAGGCAAGTAATCTCATGGAAAAGTCAGAGCCATGGTTCTCCCGGGTGTTAGATCTGTAGGTGTCTGGATTTTCCCCAATCCCATCATCTCATTCCTGAAGCTAAAGGAAGCTCTCTGGGAAGATACGTCTACATTAAAGCCCCTATAGGGAGGAAAAAAATTTCATATCTATATCTTCAATTCTGGAAATAAAAAAGAAAAGAAGAGTTTTAAATAGTGAGTGCCAGGCAGCCTGGGCTTCTCCTGGAGGCCAGAGAAAATGCCCCCTGAGCTTCATAATTGGGGGTCTGTCACTGCCTTCCAGCCACCCAGGCAGGCAGATTCAAACCTATTGTCTCTCTCTCACTACAGAGAGCTCTGGAGCCAAGCTTACAACCCTTCCTGGCATGTCTTTTGGATCTTTTCTTGGATTCCTTAATTATTTATTTATTATTATGAAGCCATCACTTTCATTCTGGGCATGAGTACAAAATGGAGGAAAAAATGTTCTTTAAAAAAAAAATAGACAAAAGTAGAACCACAGAGGTTTGGCAACTAAAGTGGTCTCCAAATACTTCTTCCTTTTTCTTGCCATCCTCCCTCCCTCCTCTCTCCCCTCTTCCGCCCTGCGCACCCTGTCTAGTTCAGCATCACCACCCGCCTACACTCACATCCCTTTGCACTTTAATCAGATGCACTCCATGGCTAAGTCCAAAATTCAGCTGCGTTTTTCTTACCTATTTAATTCCTTAGAGACCAGGCTTGTTCAGTCTAATCTCGGTACAACTCTCTTTTTTCAAAACTCGGTCCCTCCTTAAGCATTTGATATATATAGTCATATTTGAGATTACAAATCTTTAGTATTTATTTTTTGAATAATTTTATATTTATCTGAGTCCTATATGTGGATTAATTTTTTTGTATTTGTCTCTATCCTATATCAGGGACGGTGAGATAGGTTTATTGTTTGGTCCTTGTAAGAGAGGATACCATTTAGGTATAGCTTCTCAAAGCACTTCTCCGAAGACATATTTGAAATGAGTATGAGAAATGATGCCTTTGCCATATAGAGTATCAGAGTAATTCTCAAGGAGTCCGGGGCTCTCTTAGGAAGTAACGTGACTCTCTTGCATGATATGTATAGAGAGCTCTAATATTTGCTGGACGTTGGCTTCATCACCATTCGCCCTGCCCTATGCTAGTCACTGGGAAAAGGGAAAAGAAAGAAGGAAGATAGTCAGTCCATCGTCTAAAGGGGTCTTACAGTTCTGGGAGAAGAGGAATCTCAATGCACGTGGACATTTTGAAAAATGTTTGGCTATGTTGTACATTGAGATGCAGAAGATAATGTCCACAGAAATTTGGGGATATCAAGTAGGTCCATATACAAGAGTTAATGGACTCGGCTTTATAGAAAAGGAAGGATATGAGTGGGCCTAAAAGGACAGACTGAATTTGAAAAGAATAAAAGTGGCAGGAGCTCAGGAAGGCACCAATTTGAAGAGGCAGGAAGGAAAACTGAGATCTTATTATCAAAAATTTGAGGCTGCAGAGGGAAGGGGGCTGCTGACATTTCGAAACAGAACAATGTAACAAATATGTGTTTATAGGAAAACAAAATCGGCTAAAACTGCACAGGCTAGATCAAAGGGGATAAAAATGTCATTAAATCAGCCATTCAATTCAATTGGGAGTCAAATTATTCTTAAACAGTGTAGGATTTACACATGTTTATTTTATTTATTTTTTTTACGGTTATCAAAGCACCTGTGCTTGCCGTATCTTGTGTATGAGTCAAAATAACCTAGGACGGTGGTGGATAGGGCATGTCATGCTATCTACTGTGTGTCCATTGAAATCATAAGTTGGTGATGTTAAATATCTTACCTAAAGATAAGTAGTGTAGGAGTCATAGAGTTGGGACTGGAATATGGGAATTTGATTTCATAATTGGAGGCAGGCTCTGTCACCACAGATCAGAAGAAAGGCTTGTTTTTGTGGTTAAGTTGTTCTCAGAGAATTTACACACGCGCCTGAGATCAATTTGCTTGAGTTAAGCGGACCCAGCTTCTGTCATCTCAGAGTCAGATTCCCTGCCCATTACCCATTTTGTTAAGTGAATATTTCTTAAGGTTCTTTTCAAGACTTTAATTATATTGACCAAATGTGAGTTATTCTCAATCTTTGGAGAGAACAACATTCTTTACAACCGAGGACGTCATTATCAGTTTTTATGTGGAGCCTCATTCCTAAGTTCCCTAGCAAAGGATAAACTCAAACATTTTAGGAAGAGTGACTATGAAAACTGTGACTTTAAAAAAGGTTTCCTTGAAACTTCGCATTTATTCTGAGTCATGCACAAATCATTAGGGTACAGCTTAGGGAACTTTCACAAATTGAACATACATTTAAGAAATTAAATGCGGGCTCGGCGCCTATAGCTCAACCGGCTAAGGCGCCAGCCACGTACACCTAAGGTGGCAGGTTCGAATCCCCAGCCCGGACCCGCCAAAATAACAATGACGGCTGCAACCAAAAAATAGCCGGGCGTTGTGGCGGGCGCCTGTGGTCCCAGCTACTTGGGAGGTGGAGGCAGGAGACTCGCTTGAGCCCAGAGTTGGAGGTTGCTGTGACCTGTGAGGCCACGGCACTCTACCCAGGGTGACAGCGTGAGGCTCTGTCTCAAAAATAAATAAATAAATAAATAAATAAAATAAAAATAAACTTTACCCTCCAAGAAGGCAAAGGAAACCAAATCTAATTCCACAGAAACTACCACCAAACCCAAACTGCCAGTGTTAAAAGGCCACAGATTAAGGATCCTACTGGACATATACCACCTGTGTTAAATGTCAGTGAAACAATGTATAAAGTTTATAAACACAGTTATTATTATTTTTGATTTCTTTATTTTTTTGAGACAGAACCTCAAGCTGTCCCCCTGGGTAGAGTGCCATGGCATCACAGCTCACAGCAACCTCCAACTCCTGGGCTCAAGCAAGTCTCCTACCTCCACCTCCCAAGTAGCTGGGACCACAGGCGCCCGCCACGACACCCGGCTATTTTTTGGTTGCAGCCGTCATTGTTGTTTGGTGGGCCCAGGCTGGATTCGAACCCGCCACCTTTGGTGTATGTGGCTGACACCTTAGC
>CAUYTI010092922.1:0-22952 GCA_963575145.1 Galago senegalensis | reverse complement strand
CTGCAATTCCACTATTAGGTATATACCCAGAAGATAAAAAATCACATTACAATAAAGATGTTTGTATCAGAATGTTTATTGCAGCCCAATTCATAATTGCCAGGTCATGGAAGAAGCCCAAGAGCCCATCAATCCACGAATAGATCAATAAACTGTGGTATATGTACACCATGGAATACTATGCAGCCCTAAAGAAAAACGATGATTTTACCTCCTTCGTGTTCACATGGATGGAACTGGAAAATGTTCTTCTTAGCAAAGTATCACAGAAATGGAAGAAAAAGTATCCAATGTACACAGCCCTTCTATGAAACTAATATATACTTTGCATATGGAAGAAACAACTGAATTCTAGGCCAAAAATATGGGGAGGGGAAGGGGAGGGGGGAAGGGTGGCTGGGTGGTGGGAGGGTAACCGGAAAGATCACCTATATCTCTGTCTAACAAGGGTACAAGTGAACCTTTCTAGAACTAGGATGTTAAGGTTTTAACACAATGACCATGCAAATAACATGAAATTTATGTGAACCAGCTTGATGAAAGTATGTCAAAATGTGTGTGAAGACACTACACTGTACCCCATGTTTGCATTAATGTACACAGCTATCATTTAATAAAAAAAAAAAAAAAGACAAATGCCGGGATTGTTCAGTGGCTGAAGGGTGACCAGAAGGCTGGCTGAGCAAGATGTTTGACATTTGAGTTGTTGTTTCTAGTTTACCATTTAGTTTTCAAGCCAATCCAGCTGTTAGTCATATGGAGTCTGTAAAGTAAAACCTCTTTATCTCTGCATTCTATTTTCTAAACTACAGCCACTTTAGCAACAGCCTTACATAAAAGGGCATACAATTAGCTTGTAGTGAGTATAGCAGGACTTTTCTGGCAAACCCTTAAGCATTCAACTTGTAAACAGTACCAGATGCAGAGACAAGTCCCTTTTCCTTTCTTTCAAAGGTGACACTTTTTAATTTTAATTTTTTGCTTGGACATAAGCAAGAGCTGACAAGCCAAGTAATGGTTGAGTTCATGGCCATCAGTTCCTTCCTTCCCAGTTCTGGGTGAAACTTAGGATATTTAAAGTCTCCCCTTCAAAAGACATCGTAATCAATGGCGTTACTTTTCTGAGCCCCAAGTCTGTTGCTTAGTGCCAGCATCTCAGAGGACTGCGGGTTTATTAGCATAAACTAGAACTGTAAGCAGTGAGTATTTTTATTACCTAAAATCATGCTAGAACTGCTAGGCCAATAGATTACAATTTGTCACTGAATGTGGATGTAATCCACATTGTGGACAATTGTATTTAGGAGTATGTAAATACTTTTCTTTTTCTCCTCCTCCTCCTCTTCTTCTTCTTCTTCTTCTTCTTTTATTAAATCATCACTATGTACATTAATGCAGTCATGGGGTACAGTGTGCTGGTTTTATATACAGTTTGAAATATTTTCACCAAACTGGTTAGCATAGCCTTCATGGCATTTTCTTAGTTATTGTGTTAAGACATTTATATTCTGTGTTTAGAAAGATTCACATGTACCCTTATAAGATGGACCATAGGTGTGGGCCCACCAATCACCTTCCCACCACCCATCCTCCCCCTCTTCTTCCTCTCCCCCATCCTCATATTTCTTCTTCTTCTTCTTTTTTTTTTTTTTGAGACAGCACCTTACTATCTCACCCTCAGTAGAGTGTTGTGGCATAACAGCTCGCACCAACCTCAGTCACTTGGGCTGAAGCGATTCTTTTGCCTCAGTTTCCCAAGTAGCTGGGACTACAGGCACCCGCCACTATGCCTGGCTATTTTTTTGTTGTAGTTGTCATTGTTGTTTAGCTGGCCCATGCTGGGTTCGAACCTGTCAGCCTGGGTGCATGTGGCTGGTGCCCTACCCACTGAGCTATGGGCACTGCCTATACAACCTTTCCTATGTCTTATTTGCATTGCACATTGAGGAGCTACCCAAGGGCGTTGGGGAAATAACATCAGTAAACCACGGCTTCACTAATACAAATGCTCAATTTATACCAGAGAAGGCCAACACCATACAGAAGGATTGTTTCTATCTAAACAATTCCCGTCTCATATTCTTTCCTTCCAATGTGGGCTGCTAATAGGATAGGGATTACTAGGTGGTGGTGGTGGAGGGCCTATTTAGACAGGAAAGGTACTTAAAAAGTACTTGGAAATAGGTACTTCAAAAGCAGAAGAAGTCTGAAAGAGGCTTTCTCTAGAAAGCCAAAGCATGGTTCATAATCCTGCCTCTTGTTCTTTGTGGAACATTCTTACAACTGAAGGAGAGATAGCAGCCTGTTCTTCAATTCAGTTTGAGCCCCCAAAAGAACAGATCAGAGCTCTCTACAAGGTCTAGACAAAGCTCCTTCCTTGAAGTTAAGAAAAATACTCCCTAACATGATGCAAAAGCTTCAGATAGTTTGCAGACAACAGTCCAGGTGTCTGAAAATCCGAATTTCAGGTCTAGTGTACATTTCTTATGTTTCTATCCAGCATTTACTACCTGTTCTGTGACAACAGTACCCTAGTTCCATTCCGGGGCATATCTCTTCTTTATTCTCTCCCCATGTGCTCTGTGACCGTGTCATAATTTCTAACGGTGGACCACACGATGCAGGCTAGCCTACCTGTGCATCCTGCCCTTTGATGATTGGATTATTGGGGACCAGCAGCTGACTCAAATCTGGTCAATCATTGCCAATGAAAATCATTTCTGTGGCTTTTTGAGAACTCTTGGGCAACTGGAATCTCTTAGTTGTTGGGTTTAGTGCTTTGAGTATGAGATGTTTGAGGTTTGGAGCTGCAGCCAGAGAACAGAGCCAACAGTCAGAAGAAAGACAAGAGGTGCCTAAGTAAGTGTAAGGCTCAAAGCTTTATGTCCTATGCCTGCGGCCAGCCCTATTCTGTGACACTGTTTAATGAGGAAATATACTCTCTCGTTTCTCGAGTCACTTTGGATCAGGCTTTCCGTTTCTTATGGCCGTATGCACCCTGCCCCCCAACGCTGCCCCTTCACAGCTCCATCTACCTGCCGCTTCCGCTTCCTTCTTTGCAGCCACCATACATGATCCCTGCTCATGCACATGACTGTGTGTTCTCATGAGCCCACGCCTTTGCTCACATAGTTTGGAGATACAGAAGGATCAGAAACATAAAATCCTTATGAACAGAAACAAGTGAAGCCTCCTAGCAACAGTGATAAGCAGCCGAGCAAGTTGAAGCATGCATGGGTGAGTCAGAAAGGATGCTGCCAATCAATTGTGTTTCTTGGAAGTGAAATAATCAACCATAACACAGTCTGTCTCAAAACTTTCGTAATCACCCACATACTACCACTTCATTAAGAATGCCCTTATCCTTCTCTTATTTTCCTTACGGCTAAATACCACTAATCAACTTTTGTGGTTCACACTGAGCTCAGAAAAAGGAAAGAAAATGAGCTCTTCATTAATAGCGTTCCCATATTCCCCTTAAGACAGAATTTAAAATTTCCTGTTCTGTATTCTCACACCCACTTCTCTGACTCTATAGTTTTAATACTTTATGAGAATTTTTTTCGAGACTGTCCATCTCTCCCATGAGTCTGTGAGTTCTTTAAGATCAGGAACTGTTTATCCATCATTTAGAGGCAGAAAACATTTTTAAGAGCACAGGCTGTTTTAACAGACTGCCAGGGGCTGGGCATGGTGGCTGTAATTCTAGCACTCTAGTTGACTGAGATCACCTGAGCTCAGGAGTTCACAACCAGCCCGAACAAGAGTGAGACCCCATCTCCTTAAAAAAAATAGCGGGGTATTGTGGTAGGCACCTGTAGCCCCAGCTATTCAGGAGGCTGAGGCAGGAGGATTGCTTGAGCCCAAGAGTTTGAGGTTGCTATGAGCTGGGACCCCACAGCACATAATCCATGAACGACTGAGTGAGACTCTTGTCTCAAACACAAAAATAACAACAGCAACAACAAAAACAGACTGCCCGGGTGCAAACACTGGCTGTGCTACTTCCTAGGGTGTGTGACTTAAATACATTCCCACTGTGCCCCCGTTTTCTCATCAGTAAAACAAGGGGTAAGTTAATACCTGCTTCATATTATTGTGAACATGAAATGAGTTAATCCATGTGATGTGCTTAGCATTGTACCTGAAACATAGTAACATCTGAGTAAACATTCGCTATTTTATTTGTAGTGTCTAATAATGCCTGACATAAAATAGGTAATCAAAAATGTAATGTGATCATGAGAAGGCATAAATGTCGTAAGTCTTATATATTAAGCAGAAAAAGGAAAGAAAAATATAACTTAATCTTTATAATTTAATTTTCTTAACTCCCTATGTCCAAGTGAGGTATCATGAGGCATAAATAGGAAATTTGGCTGATTTGAGATTTGCTTATATTCATTCATTTGTGAAAAACCTATTAAAAGGGCATTATGCTTGGCCTTGGGAGTCAAAATTGATTAAGAAAATATCCTTCCCTTCAAGGGGCTGATGAAAGGGAAAAAAATTTTATAATAATTAAGTGCGCGCACAATAAGAGAAGAATGCACACTTACTATGAGGTCAAAGAGTGATGCCTTCTAAAACTGCTACACATAAGAATTATCTAAGGGGTTTGCTAAGAAAAAAACACAGAATCTGGTGGTGCCTGCGGCTCAAAGGAGTAGGGTGCTAGCCCCATATACCATATGTGGCAGGTTCAAACTCAGCCCCAGCTTAAAAAAACAAAACAAAACAAACACAGAATCTTAGGCTCCATCTCTCAAACTTCTGAAATACCAGCTATGTGGTCATTAACTTATATTTGTAACAGATCTCCATGGGTAATTTCTGGCATAGTAGGCTCATGCCTGTAATCCCAGCACTCTGGGAGTCCTAGGCAGGTGGATTGCCTGAGCTCAGGAGTTCCAGACCAACTTGAGGAAGAGTGTCTCTAAAAATAGCTGGGTGCTGTGGTGGGCACCTGCAGTCTCAGCTACTCAGGAGGCTGAGCCAAGAGGATTGCTTGAGCCCAAGAGTTTGAGATTGCTGTGAGCTATGATGCCATAGCACTCTACTGTGGGTGGCAATGTGAGGCTCTGTCTCAAAACACAACAAAGATTTCTGGCGTAGAACATAGGATGATAATCTTTGCCTGGATAGTTCAAAAAGGGCTGAATGATGGAGGGAGTACAGGTTCCAGGTTCTCACAGGTGATCAGGAGTTTGCTAATGTTGACATGAGCAGGACAACTGAGCTTCAAGAAATGTTGGCTCTCCTGGTATCACTGCTGTTGAAGACGGAGCATAGAGCCTGAGAGTCGTCCCCGTGGTCTCAAAGTGTGCAGCAATTGTTTTTTATTTTACTTCAATTTCAATTTAACTACACAGTGAATCACCTGGAAAGATCCTGGAAAATAGAGATATTTAGGGTCTGTCTCCAGAAGTTGATGTTCATTTGGTCTGAGATGAGGTCACATATGAGTAGTTTAATGTACTGATGATACTCTCATACTTTTTTAGGTAGTGTTAATGAATGAGCAGCTACAGAGTCTCTGTGTAGGTGGTCCACAGTACCCTGCACATAGCATCCGAGGTTCAGCATTTCTGTGTGGGCTCAGGCCTGTGCCTCCCAAATGCCAACAGAGACCAGATCTCTTGCCTGAAGAAACGTCAAAATCTGGTGATCAAAGTCATGATGCATTTCAAAGGTTTACATTGAACAAATTGACACTTTTATTATAAAACAGAATACAACCACACGGGCCATTCACCAGATAATTAACAGATGCATAACAAATATTAATTCATAGTGCCAAAATATCTAGGCAGCATAGATGCCCCAGCAGAAGGTGTGAATGCTGTCCTCTTGCACTCCTGGTACAGGAGTTCGATGGCCGTGCACAATTGCGTGCAGCATGAAGACCAAGCATCTAACTGAGCTGCTTCATGCTTGAGAGGCCCCAGAGGTGTCCACCTGCCAGATTCTCAGGGCTTCAGATAGTGCTGGATATGAACTCCAGATTTACATAAAGCATTATTTCAGAAAGCAGGATTCTGAAATCTCTCTCTCTCTTTTTAAAAAAAGCTTTAGTTACTTAATACAGCTAGTGCACCCTAGCATGTGAATCACTGAAATTTATTACCTTTAGTGGTACAGAACCGCTCCTTGATGCATTCTGAGGCTCTGTAAATAAATTCTACCTGCCTGAAAAATATTGTTATCATCTTCAGGATCCCCCCCCATGAGAGTAAGGGGATAATTCTTCCTTCTTTTGTTGTCCTTTTGATATTTTTATCTGGATTTTGGGGATTTTCTAGAATGAATATTTATTATTACAAACCAGGATAAATAATACCACACAGAGCTGATGGTGATTTTTTCCCTCCCCATCCATGCATTCCTTTTGACCAGTAACAGCATTGCCGATGGGGGAGCTTCTCCCCACCACTGTCTGGGGCTGGGATCTTAGTGAGACTGTCAATCAAGATGCCTGGCATGTGATCCAAGCTAAGAGAATCAAATTTCTTTTTTAAGACTTTGGACCTTGAGCTGAGGAATACAAGGACAGAAAAATAAAAACATCGAGGTCGATTTATTCCCAGAATAGCGTTCAGATCAGATAGTCAAATGGATACCCACACACCCTGCGCTGCCCAGTTCCAGCTCTTTCTCAGATAGACCTTCAAGTTGCTGAATTACTTATGTTGGCCAAAGTGGGTTTCTGTTGCTCACAACTGAAGAATGGATACAGCACAATTTTGCAAACAAAGCAGCAATACTGTCTGTGTAATGGGAACTACAGGATCTGGTCTGCTGGGAGATTGTGGATAAGGCTGGCAGAGAGTGTGAGAGTGAGATTATGTGAGTAAACTTGGCTGTTGGGGATGTGAGAGTCCTGAGCTTTAGAAAACAGATGACCTGGATGGTTACCTACCTCAGACACAATACTAGCAAATGAATAGAAGCAGCACGAGGTAAGTGAGAGGCATAGGGAACTATAATCACAGTATGTTTGGGTGACAGCCACAAAAATTTCAAAAGAAAACTCATACCTGAGATTAACATAGGCAACCTATAAAAAATAATAAACAATATTTAGAACCCCTGGTTTCACAAGAAAAAGCCGAAGGACTGGTACCAAGTTACATGTCCACCCAGTAATCAAACTAGATCACTGAGTTATAAACTAAAAGATACAGTAAGAGAAGTCCACAAATCTGCATCTGAATGAAACTACCGACTGTGAATTAATCTGTAATACGGCTTCCAAGAGTGATTATTCCCTTCCTTTTCTTGACCTGCAAGCATTGCATTAAAAATACACATATTCTTACACAGACACGTCCATATTTGTAATTTTTAATAAGCCTGAAATGTGATACTCCAATTCATTTGCAAAATTGTTACTAAGGCGTATAGTGTATAATTGTACCATCTAGGGAAGAGTGGCTAGTCCGGCTCCAAACATGGAGCTCATTAAGTTGCCATGTATTACATGTGGAATAAGCGTGTCACTTTGAATTGGTGGGAATATAACATAATTCAAGTGAGGAAAGGAGAAAAATTAACTTAAAGGTGTTAATGGAGTTGGTCCAATACTTGTCATTAAAATAAGAGAGATATAGAGTTCTACGAAACTGAATTTGATGATTTGCCTTCCTGTGGAAATGAACCTCATGGAGTGGAGAAGTGACTACGGTAACAGCACAATAAGTGCTTAGTCTGCGTAAACGCCGCGCCGAGCCCGTTAGTACACGCCATCTCTACTAATCTTCTGACAGCCTGCGAGGTAGTTTTTATTCTTATTTAACTGTTACAAGCCAGTTTAAATGAATATTAGCTGTTTAGGTTGTGAAACTCCTCTGTGAATGTGCACATCTTAAAACAAATGTGGACAGTTTAACAAGACATTCAAAGTCTGAAAACAGTTATATATGCTTTGGAAGAGGACTGCAGAAGTTCTACAAAGTAGCCTCAGCTAGCTCGGTTGGCCACTGAAGGAGAACTGAAGTTTCCAATATTTCTAAGTTGGGACATGAGCACTGTACTAGTTGGTTTCTGTTGGGTAGACTGAGGTGTATGTGCGTGTAATTTTATTTTCCCTATTAATACCATGTTATGTCAACATTTCTTGAGGAGGGAGGATAACATAGTTTGGTTGTAACAAGAAATAATTTTTTCCAACTTTGGGAGCTATATGAAGTCACTTTGTCTCCCTTCTCTGAAAACCTCATTCTTGGAAAGTATTTTCTTGGTATTAGTTTTACAGAACCTCCAAGTGCACAAGAATATTTTAATAAAAATATTGCCCTGCTAACATGGAATGATCATCACTGAAATGATGCCTATTCCAGATCAGTTGGACTTCTAGAAAATGTACCAATTGAAGAGAATTCAGATCTATAGGGAAATAAACATTTCCCAAGGGCAGGTGTGTGTACACACGCTGAGTTGAGGATACAGCGGTAACACTATCGAGTGTTTACTTCACTTAGTTTGTACCCAAAAGGACCTATTTTCTGATTATTAAAATAAACCAGGCACAATCCCGCAGTGGGGGCATTCCCATACTTCACTGACCATCAGAATAAAAATAGCCAGTGTTTCTTGGAATGCTTACTATATACCCAGAGCCATGATGAATATCTTATCCTTCTAATGGTCTTGCTAAATAGATATCATTTTCTTCTTTATAAATGATAATAGACCCAGTCAGGTTAATTTTTTTTTACTACTAACACATCTAGAAAGAGGCAAAAACATAATTTAAACCTCACCAGCCTTCACCAAGAGCTCACACTCTACCAATGATGCTAAAATGTAACAGTGGGGGTGGAGCCCAGGAATCAGAGCAGTTAAAAGCCCTCAGATGATTCTTAGGCGTCTAGGTCAATCCTGGTCTAAGAATCCAGTGGTGAGTCTTTCATGCGCACATTCATCCACGCAGATCTTGGTAAATTGCAGATATTGATTCAATAGATCTGAGTTTGGTCTGAGAATCTGGATTCCCATCTAGTTCTGGGTGGTACTCACGCTGCTCATCCTCAGACCACATTCTGAGCAGTAGCAAGTCAATGGATGGGTCAGGTGGGGTGGGGTGAGGACTTTTCATTATCCTGATTCCTGGGCCCCATTTTAGCATAATTGGCAGAGTGTAAACTCACAATATGTCTAAAAATTTTCTCTAAGAAATATCACGAGTTATGTCCCCAGATAAATTGTAAGTACCTGAAGTATCTTGTAAAGCATCTTCAACCCCTGTCAGTGCTGGCCCCATAGATAGAAAGCTACTCAATGAATGCTTGGTAAGTTTTCTTGAAAGAAATTTTCTGACTTTTTTTTTTTTTTTTTTTGAGACATAGCCTCAAACCGTCTCCCTGGGTAGAGTGCTGTGGCATTACAGCTCACAGCAACCTCCAACTCCTGGGCTCAAGCGAGTCTCTTGCCTCCGCCTCCCAAGTAGCTGGGACCACAGGTGCCCGCCACAATGCCTGGCTATTTTTTGGTTGCAGCCGTCATTGTTGTTTGGCTGGTCCGGGCTGGGGATTCGAACCCGCCACCTTAGGTGTACATGGCTGGTGCCTTAGCCGGTTGAGCTATAGGCGCCAAGCCATAATTTCCTTCTTGATCTCATCTCTGACACATGCATCATTCAGCATATGGTTATTTACCTTCCATGTTTTTGTTTGAGACTGCAGATTCCTGTTGTTACTGAGTTCAACTTTTATTCCATGGTGGTCTGAAAAAATGCGTGGAATAATGTCTTTCTTTTAAATTTACTGAGGTTAGACTTATTCCCTAAGATGTGATCAATTTTGGAGTATGTTTCATGCACTGATGAGAAAAATGTGTATTCAGTTTTGTTAGGATGAAAAGTTCTGTAGATGTCTTTTAGGTCCAAAAGTTGAATAGTTAAATTTAAATCTAAAATTTCTTTGCTAAGCTTCTTATTGGAGGATCTATCCAACACTAGAAAAGGAGTGTTAAAATCTCTGACTATGGTGGAGCTGGGAGAGATCAAGTTGCTCATGCCAGTTAGAGTCCCTTTTATAAATTGAGGTGCATTCTGGTTGGGTGCATAGATATTGATTATTGAGATCTCAACATATTGAGTATTGCCCTTAACAAATATAAAGTGTCCATCTTTATCTTTGGTTACTTTTTTTGGATTAAAACCTATTGTATCTGTGAATAAAATTGCAACACCTGCTTTTTTCTGCTTTCCATTAGCCTGGAATATAGATGATCATTTCTTCACCCTGAGTCTATATTTGTCTTTTAAAGTAAGATGACATTTTTGTATACAACAAATGTCTAGTCTGAGTTTCTGTATCCAATCAGCCAATCTGTGCCTCTTTAGAGGACAATTTAAGCCATTCACATTGATTGAAATTATTGATAAGCCTGGTGAGATATTGGGCCTCAAGTTGCTTGAAAGTCCAGTAGATATTTTTAATTTTTTCACCATTGTGGAATTTGGAATTTGATCAAAAGTTTCTGGGTGAGTTTATTTTTGTGGTGAAGAATTGCACTGGTCATTATGGAGGATAGGTTTGAGAATTTCCTGGAGAGCTGGTTTCGTTATGGCAAATTTCGTCAACATGTGAATGTCGTTAAAGTATTTAATTTTTCCATCATAGGTGAAACTCAGTTTAGCTGGATACAGGATCCTGGGTTGGAAGTTATTTTTTTTTAGGAGATTAAAAGTCGCTGACAATCCTATTCTAGCCTAAGAAGATTTCAGCAGGAAGATCTGCAGGCATTCTAATACTCTTTCCTTTGTAGGTTATGGTTTTCTTGTGTCTAACTGCTTTCAGAATTTTCTCTTTTATATTAACTTTAGTGAAGTTAATTATAATGTGCCTGCAGGATGTCTTGTTTGGGTTGAGTAGTGCTGGGGTTCTGAAACTATCTGCTATCTGAATTTCAGAATCTCTTGGCATGTGTGGAAAGTTCTCTTTCATAATTTCATGAAGAAGAGCCTCTGTGTTTTGTGAAGCAACTTCGTCACCTTCAGGGATTCCTATAAGGTGAATATTAGTTTTCTTTGAATTATCCCAGAGCTCTCTGAGAGAACGATCCGTTTTTGCTTTCCATTTCTTTTCATCTTTGAGCTCTTGGGCTTGTTTAAAAGCTTTATCTTCAATGTCAGAGGTCCTTTCTTCTGCCTGCTCTACTCTGTTACGTAGGTATTCTCCCGTACTTTTCATATCTTTGAGGGCTACAAACTTTTGCCTCAATGTTTCAAAATCTATGATCATTTTATCTTTGAAGTCATTGAATTCTTGAGACATCTTTTGAATAATTTCTTAAGACATCTTTTGAATAATTTCTTGAAGTTCTAGCTCTTTCCTTTCTTCCATTTTGTTAATCTTATTTGCTATCCAAATTCTGAACTCAATTTATGACATCTCAGTAATCTGTCTATGGGTGAGATCTTCAGATGCATCTGCCACATCTTTCCTTGGGGGGGATCGATCTACTCTGGTTATTCATATTACTGGAGTTTTTCCATTGATTCTGCCCCATGCTGAATTTACTCTGTTTGGCGAGGTGAGCAGGTAAGAGGAAGTTGGGTTGGGGGCTCTGGGAGTAGTATTTTACTAGCCCTTTTGAGCAAAGGCTGCGACTGATGTCTGTACCTTTTCCCCTAGAGCTTTGCCAAGGATGCATATACTGCTACAGTCTGAGAGCCTGAGGGCCTGTTTGGTGTGGTGGGGCTGAGTGTCTCTGTCTTATTTTCCGCTGTTCTCTGTTCTACCTTAGAAACTCAATTACTCTGAGTTAAAGTCTCAACTATGAAGAAATATCAGTGATTAAATCACCCTGCCCCTCGCAGGTGATGGCTGGGAAAGGAAAACCACACCTTCCCACAGCCACACCCCCAGGGTACTGCTTTAGATAGTTCTCAGATGATTGGCCAAGTTCAAGAGATCTAAATCAAGTATCCCAGTTAGCACTGGTCTCAAGTGGGAAGTTCAAAAGTTCTCTGGAAAAAATTCAGCAGGAGTCTTCTGTCAGCTCAGATATGACTAACTCTGGTGCTCCATGGGGTCAGATGGACTTACCCAGCAAATAAATTAATCCAGGAAGGTTGATTCCTCCTTCCTCACCTTGCACCTTTGTCACACTCAATCACTGGCGACCACACAAGGTTGTGACCCAGTTGTCCAATAAGCAAGTGTATCAGGGCTGTGTGTCTGCCAGAGTCAAAGTAGAGTCAATGCCACCTCCACGCAGTTACTGCTCTTTGTCCCCAGCCAGAAAAGGGAGCTGAAGCCTGTGTGTCTCCAGCACTCAATGACATCTAGAGAATGTTCCACCTGAAGTCAATTTAGGCCTGAGAAATTCAAGAGAGCACCAGAGATTTTCCCTCAACCACTAGTTAATTTGCCCAGTTCAAGAGATACAAACTTATTGATCCAATCAGTATCCACTCTCTAGCTGGAAAGCTCACAAGGTCCCCAGCAACTAGGTAGTAGGAATTTACTGGTAGCTCAAATGTGGCTCACTCTGATGCTCTGAGGAGTCAGAAAGGCCTGTTCAGTAAACAATTTGGAGCAAGGAGGCTGATGTCTCTTTCTCCTCCTTGCTCGCTCTTCACCTCCAGACTCTGGTAACCCCAGTCTCTGGTAACCCCACCACCAGTCTCTGTTAACCCAGACTCTGTGGCCTAGTCCTGTCCAATAAGTGAGTGTGTCAGGGTTTTGTCCCTGCCAGAGTCCAAGTAAAGTCAATGCCTCCTACATTCGGTGACCACTCTTTGTCACCAGCCAGCAGAGGAGGCTGAAGCCTGTCTGCCTCAGGTACTCAATGGCAGCTGGAGAATGTTCCACCTGGGCTCAATCTAAACCTGGAACTTGTTTTCTTGAAGTCATGGCTTGCCTTGGTGGAGAAGACGTGCATTTGTCTAACTCTTCTCTCAGCTCAGCTCTCCTACTTCAACTTCATTTGGTTCTTTTTGGTGGTTATCTCTCCCCCTGAACTGGAGTTTATGTTGAAAACTAGCTCCAGTCAGCCCTCATCCCTTGTTCCTTCATATTCTTATTGAATGTGAAAATTGGAGTTAGGGAAAATAGCCAATCCAAGGATTTAGCAAAGTATAAAACACATTGAAACCAAGTGAACAAATAAACAGACAAAAATGCTACCAGACACACAAGCACACAGATGCACAGACAATCAGAAACAGGCAAACAAACAATGAACAGAACAAAACAAAACAGAAACAAACAAAATAAATAAATAAATATCAACCATAAAAGTAGCAATCATAAAATGATTAAAAAAACAAAAACAAAAACAAGACTATTAGTCTGATGTAAGCACTCTCAGCAACCATAAGAAGAGGAGAGGAAGAGAGAAGAAAAAAGGAAGAATAGTATTAATAATAAGTAATGCCTACAAAAGAAGGATAAAGAAAACAGAAAAAAAGGGGGGGCACCACCAAGACAAATATTATTCTTCTGAATATATACAAACATAACACTTTATATATGAAGTGGGGTTCAACTTTAGTGGGAATATGTTTATGTTGCAATATACTTTCTAGACAGCAGGTGGTGCTGTGAGTGGTTCCCAGGTTAAAAAGAAAAAAAGAAAAGAAAATAACAACAACAACAAAAAGAAATCTTTGCTGGCAGGTTGCAGGTTGCACAAATTCTCCCTACACCAGTTCCCGTAAAGTGTGGGGTGTCCTGAAACAGCTTCAGATGCAAGATGACTGGCTACCGGTGAGATTGAGCTCTCCACCCTCCTGGAAGAGGCGCTATGGAGATGACATTTTTGAAGTTTTACAATATGTCTGGTTCCTGGCTGGCCACCCAGCCTAGGCTGTCCTTTTCTAGGCAGCACTCCTATCTGTCGTCCTAACTCGGCACAGGAGTCCACACTTCACCAGTTTTTCCAGTTAGCTCCTAGTTTCCCCTCAAACTGGAAATTATTTTCTTCCGTGGGAAAAAGGCTGGTTGCTGCTTGCGCCAGCCGCTGTAGCGCCACGTCACAGAGTTTTCAGTCCCTTTCTGTGAGGAAGGGACTGGTTACCTATGATTCCCGTGGATTCAGTGCCACGCACAAAGGACTTTTCAGAGTCTGTAGGAAAGGAATTGATTGTTCTCTTTCTTGCTGCTTCAGTGCAGCACCACGAAGACTTCTCAAATTATAAAATGAACCTGTTCCTAAGCAGAATCCTTTCTCCTCATATTTCTGTCCAGTTGCCTGGCCTCCTGATACTCCAAACTGGGTCCAACAGGCTCCCCTTTCTGGTCGCCACATTCCTCTCAGGAGTCCATGCCTCACCATACTCTCTGCAAAGCACACAAACTCCCCACAAATTGGGTGTAGAAATCCTTTGTGGGAGAGGGATTGGTTTCTGCCACCTCAGGCCACTGGCTGCCTCCAGCCATGGCTGGTGCAGCTTCAGTAATAGTGCTGAGTTTTTTCTAGCAGATACTATGGTTCTGGGTTACGCTTCCAATCTAGCATTTGCTGCACACTTCTTTGCTGCACACCCTGCTGTTGCTTGTCTGTGCTAGCACTCCCCACAGGGAAAGATCCAGCCTCCCCACTCTCACCTGGAACCATGAGGAGAGTTGGCCCAGCGATGTGTCCCCTCCGCCATCTTGCTCCCCCTCCCAATTCAATTCTTTAGGTGAAATGTGTCACAAGATTTTTATAACCATGCCTAGCCTTATTTTAAGAGTGTTATTTATTTCCTAAATTTAAAACACTGATTAAAAACTGTCATCATTGTATATATTCATTCCTCCTACATAATTGTATGCTCATATTTAGTTTTAATTTTTATTGAATTAATACATCTTACTAAATGCAATTTTTAGAATGAAAATGTTATATTACACTGTTGTAATTAATGGAAATTTGTCTCAATTGACATAAAGATAGAGAAATTTTGAAAAATTTACTAGTCTCACTTTTGAGAGAGATCTTTACCCTTTATGTTTCCAACTTCTACCCCCCACTGCCTTCTACCCAACACACACAACTCATTTCTTTACAGGGGAGATGAATTGATAAGTTTATTAGGGTCAGGAACATGGCACAAGTGTTTAGCTTTTTTTTTCCTCCCTGTTGTACAGAGATAACATTTATGCTCTGCTATCTTCATTCTGTAAGATTTACAGGAGGACAATCTCACGTGGAGGGAGACTATAGAATTTAGACTGATATATTCAAATCAGATAGATATCAAGGATGTGGTTCATTAATCAGAAACCTTGAAAAAGAGACTGGAAGTTTAATGTGTAAAATAATCACTAGAAGGTTAATGATTTGGGAATAAAGATGATAAATTACTAATGGTCATATTGAATTTAAAATATTTGGGTGGACATATTCAGAATGATACTTAATGTCTAGATAAAAGTTGAATTTTTGAATTAGATAAGTTTGTCCAAAGAAAATCAATAGAGTTTTTACAAAAAATGATCAGGAGATATTATCTCAGGAGTTACTACAAGGCAATATGTGGCTTTAAATAAACAAGAAACTAAATCATAAGCACAAGGCTACACACACAGGAATTGATTACACATGAAGGAGGCATGGAACTTAGTAGAAGTCTGGACCATTTGGGTTCGGAAAACTAATCCTGAGACAGAATGTCTTTAAAATGTAAGTTGAGGCATTTTGACCTTAAACTTCAGAGGCATGACTTTATTTTGTCTTGCAAGAAAGACAGAAATAAGAAAAGATCTTTGTGGGCATATATGTGAATGTGTTGAGTGTGTGCACGTTTGTATTGTTTTCTAACCTAGATCTATGGTCAGATTCTTTGGAGCACAGCTGTGATACAGAATATATTTGTGTGATATTCTTATTTTCAGAAGTTGGTGACAGTTGACAGGCACTGAATAGGATACATCCAAATTTGTTCTTTTTTAATGTATTTTGGGATGCATTTAGAACATAGAAAGATAATTTTTTGATTTGTCTTTTTATACACAGGATATAAATATCATTGTCATATGTGTCTCTGCATATCTTTTCTTAAAATTTTCTTTCTGGCAAATTTTCTTTTGCCCTGGGTCGAGTGCCATGGCATCATAGCTCACAACAATTTCAAACTCTTGGGCTCAAGTGATCCTCCTTCCTCAGTCTGTCAAGTAGTTGGGACTACAGGCATCCCCTATAATGTCCAGCTTGTTTTTCTATGTTTTAGTAGAGACAGGGTCTAGCTCTTACTCAGGCTGGTCTTGAACTCCTGACCTCAAGCAATCTACCCACCTTTCAGTCTCCCAGAGTGCTAAGATTACAGGCATGAACCACTGCACTCAACCATCCTATGTGTCTCTGGATGGCTCTGACCAGGCCATTACATGACTCTAGATGCATAAACTAAAGCTACTTTAATAGAAATGCTGTAATAATATAAAAACAAATGAGAATTATTTAATGGAACATGTGATTCAAAAATTAGTCTTTTATCAAAAAGTATGAGAAATTAGAGTGAATTTTTGCATTTAACTTTAGAAAATGCTTCTATCCTCAAGTATTTTGGCAAGGAAACAAATTAATCAATATAGTAAAGAAAGCTCAACTTTCTTAAATAAGTTTTTAGATATCATAGAAAAACTATATATCCAAATATATGTCACGACTCAAAAAATAACAAAAATACGAATAAATCCAATGTAGCTATGTAAACAGAAAAAGTTAACAGAAGTACATGGCAAAGAAGTAGTCCTCACTAAACTCTTCAGAACCCACACTTTAAAATCTCTCATTATCTTCTATTTAGAAATAGGGTGAAGATTTTTTAGTTAAAACAAAGTTGGAATTTGTTTGGAGGCACATTTCACAAGCCTAGGTGAATTATGGCTGTCTATATACATATGTATATGGTACATGTGTATATAAATACATATATATATGTGTACATATATATGTGTGTGTGTGTGTATATATATATATATATATATATACCAGATACTTACTAAACTTAATGTTAAATAATGTTCTAGAGTATGAGCAGTAAGAACTCAAGATACAAATTGTTATTGAAAGCTTTTGAATGATTAGCAAAAAATAATAATAATAATAATAATTCCTTGAATAAAAAATTATTTGGGGCTATTGATATTTTACATTTCTCTACTTTGAAGGAATTTGAATATCTTAAATATGTTTCCACATGGCAATAGGATTCCCAATAGATTATTTCTTTTAAGTCAGCAATAGGAAAATAAAATGGAAAAGCAAATTTGGTAATGCACATTCTGAACTCACATATACGTAATGATATATATCTCTTCATTTTTGCATAAGTCTATTAGTTAAAAGAAGGCAACTCATCCTGCCCACAGTCAAGTAAGTAGATTACACAATGGAGGAAGTGGAGTTCATGGGGCACAAGTGTACCACTTTAAAGTCTGTTCCTTCCACCTAGCTTTTCTATATTATCCTATTTAACTATCACTATTTGCAATCTCAAACCTGTCATATTTTGGACACTACCTTCTTATAGAAGCTTATCTTATCGACAGATAATAGTAATTTAATGCAAAAGTTTTACTTGCTTTAAGAAGAATGGTGTAGAAACTTCAAAGAGGCAATATAGTAGAACTTCTGTAAGTTTAGCACCCAAGAGACAACTGGTCGATATATGTGAGTGGTCAAAATAAGGAATTAGGCCTATTGTATTCCTATGCACATATGGTGCAGTCTATGAAAATTAGGTCAACCTAAAAAGTGGTCAACATGACAGGGGTGAACTATGGAAGTTCTACTATATTTAATGTTATATTAATAGGTGGAAAAATGTAGAACATTTTATATTGTGTGGTATGTCTACATATTTAATTTCAACATACACACACATACAAATACATACATATAAATCCCTGGGTAGCTCAATTTTCTAGTATAAATAAAATCTCTAGTATGAATAAAATTACCCTTAAGGTTGAAATTATTAAGGATTTTTTTAAATGCCCCCTTTGTAATCAACTTATTTGATAAAGTTGGTGGCATTATAGGACAAATTGCAACTTATCTCACTTAGACACTCAGAAAGGGAAATCATACTTGCACACTTCTATATTTTCATAATGTCTTATACTATATTTTGTGATATTTTTATGGCTAGCACTATTAGAATATCAATCTTTATGTGATCAATCTTTTACCTTATCAAAGAAATTTCATATTGGAGGCAGACAAGGGAAATTATGTTACGACTAATTATATAAAGAAAAATAAAACAGTTTAAAATGTTTCTTTTTTAAAATGTTTCTTTGTATGACTTCTGGGTAAATTTTTGCATACAATGCAGCTGTGAAAACAAGAAATATGCCTTGCTTAGTGGAAAAACATTACTTGTATTAAAATTAAATTACCAAGTTTATGTGTTTAATTAAAACTCAATTGATGTTATCAGTAAAATATAAAACCTGTTGGAAATAGTAAAGATGATAACTGTTACAAAGACAGAAAATATTTCTCAAACACTTGTGTATCTACTTACATAACCATAGCCTGTCTTTTCTATCTATAGTTTCTGTTTGAAGATTCAATAGTACATAAGAAATAGTCTCAAATAGCACCATGCTATCATAGTAAGTGTATAGTGAATGGGTCATTACTGAGATAATGAAATATTGTCTGATATAAGTACTTTTGGCTTTAATAAGATGAAGTGAACTAGCAAAGAATAGCCCTGGAGTCAGAATATTAATGAAAGACACATGCTTTAGCCATTAGGACAATCGTTATGAAACATGTTCAGTAGGAATAAACAAATACAAGTAGAAAATCAACATGATTTAATAGAATGAAAAGATGAGCCACAGATGGGGAGGAAATATTTACAGAACCCATATCTAATAAAGGACTGGTATTGATAGTATGCAAAGAACTCTTAATACACAATAAAGAAAAAAAAAACAAATTAATTTAAAAAATGCACAAAAGGCCTAAACAGATACTTGACTAATGCAGATATAGAGATAGCAAATAAGCATATGAAAAGTGGGTAATTGCAAATTAAAACAATAATTATGCCACAACACACCCATTAGAATTATAAAATTTCAAAAAATGTACATTAATGATAACAAGATGCAGAGTAATGTAAATCCAGTACTCTAAGGGAGAATCTTTCCTTGACATTTCTCAATTCTTGTGGCTACAGGTTTTCAATGACTTATGGCAGTATTGCTTCAATCCACCTCACTATTCTCATGGCCTTCCTTTATGGATGTCCATAGGTCAAATCACCCTCTGTCTTTCCTATCCAAGGGTGTCTATCTCTGGACTTGGTGTCCACCCTACTAATCCAGGATGATCTCCTCTCAACATCCTTAAATTAGTTATGTCTGTGAAGACACTTTTTCTGAAGGAGGTCATATTCATAGGTTCCAGGAAACGGAGCCTTGATATATCTTCTGGGGGACTATATTTAATCCACTAATGACAGATGAATCTATAAATATAGTTGGAGGTTTCATTGCCCCTTTCTGAAAACAGGTAGAACAAGCAGAAGAAAGTCAATAAGGATACAGAACACTCAACTAACCCATCACCCAACTTGAACTAATTGAAATTTATAGAACAAATCATCCCAACATTAGCAGAATATTAAGTGCACATGCAACATTAACCAAGACCTTATTCTGCACCATAAACCAGGTTTCAATAAATTGAAATTTTAAAGGTTTGAATTATACATGTCATGTTTTCGGACCTTATGAAAATGAATTTGAAATTGATAGAGGACAGATACCTAGAAATTTTCCATATAATTAAAAACCAACACATTTCTGAATAAATTACTAAAATAGATGGTGATAGAACACTTAGAAAGAATTTTGCTTTCAACAAAAGTGAAAATACATTTATTTTTATTTATTTATTTATTTATTTATTTTGAGAAAGTATCTTACTCTATCACCCTGGATAGAGTGCCATGGCAACATGGCTGACAGCAGCATCAAACTGTCAGGCTCAAACTATTCTTTTGCCTCAGCCTCCATAGTAGCTGGGACTACAGGCACCTGCCACAACACCTGGATTTTTTTTAATTTTTAGTACAGATGGGGTCTCACTCTTGTTCAGGCTAGTCTGAACTCCTGTGCTAAAGCAATCCACCCACCTCTGCCTCCCAAAGTGCTAGAATCACATGTGTGAGCCACTGCACCCAATTGAAAAGACAAGATTTCAAAATATGTCCAAAATAGCTAACATATTTATTTGAAGTATATAACTGTTAATGCTTATATTAGAAAAGAATATAAATTACATGCAATTTGTTTATATGTATGAAATGATAAAGGCACAGATACCCCCAAACCAAGGTATATATCATCAAAGGATAGAAGCAAAATATAAAAGCAAAGCTACAAATGTGACTACCTTTTTATGGCATTCAAAAATAGTCACTTTGACAACAGTAGAGATTTTAATTACTGCAGAGTAGCAAAGGCTAAAGTATTGATTTCCACATATGGAGTGGAACTTGCCTTGTTTTGCAAAAACTGTGGCTAGGGTAAGTGTTTTCTATTTATTAATTAAAATAATGCCTTTTTGATGTTTATAATGAATTTTGTGACTGAAATATAGTTGGTAGGAGCTAAACAATTTCAAATATAAGAACTGTGTGAAATCTCTTGCTGGGTAACTGAACGGAATCTGCAATATATTTGCACACAAGACTAAAGTATAAGGCATAAAGAAATTTTAGAATTATCTTCTGTGATCTGTGGGTCTGAGTGAGAGCACCTTTCAAATCATGAAATTAAGTGAAATGTGTATAGATACATATAAATTTCAAAGAAAGTTAAAAACACACAGATAAACACACACACTCTATATCACACACAAATGGTGGTAAAAAAATCCATTGCATCAAGAATATAGGTAAACCCAGAAAAGTAGACTGTCCAAAATAAAAGCATTTGAAATTAAATAACCAAAGACATTAAGCAATCGCTATGCCTCAGATGAAGTCCTTATGTTTTTAAACATCTACATGGTTAAAGATAAGCACATTGACATATATGAATCACCACATATTTGTCATGTATAATGAGTTCTGATGTATAACGTATACCCATGTTTTTGGCCCAGATTTTCAGGAATAAAAACCTTCACTTTAATTTTTTAATTCAAATCTTTGTTTACATGTAGGTGCTTGTTTTTTGTATTATAAAATAATTAAAGGCCAGGTGTAGTGGCTTACTCCTGTAATCCTACCTCCTTTGGAGGCCGAGGTGGGTGGATAGCTTGAGGTCATGAGTTCAAGTCCAGGATGAGCAATAGTGATATTCTGTCTTTACTAAAAATAGAAAACCTGAGGCAAGAGAATCACTTGAGCCCAAGAGTTTGAGGTTGCTGTGAGCTATGATGCTGCAGTACTCTACCGAAGGCTACAAATTGAGACTCTGACTCAAAAAAAAAAGAGCAACTATGTAAGGAATAATCACAAAACACAAGAAAAGATACAAGGTATAAGAAATCTCATGTACCAGTAACGAATTTAAGTATTTATACATCATAGAGAGCCAAGAGCTCTTTGTCACTGTCATTGTCAGAAGTATCCTCTTCTTCAATCTCCACATTGCCAACATCTTCTGAAGAGGCACTTTCTGCATCCCCATAAATTTCACCATCCTCAGTTCCATCCCTAGCATTGCTGATGCCACATTTTTTAAACAATTTTTCAACCACTTTCTTCTTAACACCATTCCATGATCTTAGAATTCACTCAGAAACCTGAGCAATAGATACTTTCTTGATCCCACCTGTAGCTGTTAAGTCATTTCAGCTGACTGCATCCACAATACCCACCCTTTCTTCATTAAGGTCTTAAAGGGCTTGCTTAATGATACATCTAGAGGACGCAATTGTCTGGTTAGCCCACCAGGTATCACCGCAAATTGGGTCTTCAAATCACTGTGATTGTTTTTTTCATTTTGTGAAACATGGGCTTTGCAGTAATCAAAACCAAGCAAAACTGTTTTAAGTAATCCTCCAGGCCTTTGTGACCAGAATCTGTTCAATCAGATTTTCATGCCTTCTTCATTCATCCATCATTTTTCATAAACATGGATATTAATTCTACTTGGAATCTTTTCTTTTGGAAATAGTTTTTTTTTCTTTTTCTTTTTTTTTTTTTTTGCAGTTTCTGGCCAGGGCTGGGTTTGAACCCACGACCTCCAGCATATGGGGCTGGTGCCCTACTCCTTGAGCCACAGGTGCTGCCCTGGAAACAGTTTTCTTTTAAAGATGATCATAAGTGGTAGTTTTATCATACCTCATCTGGACAACAGGCTAGAACAACAGTACAATGTTTTCTCTGTCCACTACTTTTAACAGTCATGATCTTTGCTCCCTTGATGTCCGCAGTTCCTTGTATGGCACAAATATGAGTGGGACCTCATCCATATTGGTGATTTAAAACAGCTCAATGAAGTATTTCAGAGATTAATAACATAAAAAAGGAAAGTCCAAAACTTGATTCTCAAAGGCTACTGGTGTGGGAAGCCATGATGGGCGTGTCCGCGGCGTGGCCATCAGGCACCCCTGCCCTGCCACTTACTCACTTCCTGTTTACCAGATCTTCCATGTGGGCATGCGCAGAACGCTGTGATTAGCCCCACCTAGGAGTGCTGTGGCAGCTCCGGAGTGGCTGGGATAACAGGAGGAGGAGCTCCTGACTGAGGATATATATAGGCGGGCGCCCGGGGGGAAAGAGAGAGAGGAAAGAAGAAGAGAAGCCATCCTCATCACAATAAAGGTGTCTCTGGAAGTTCTCCTCGGTGTCTCTTCTTTCGCGGGCGAAGGGAGACGCCAACTGGTGCCGAAACCCGGGAACACTGCAGGTTCCTGGAGGGGATCAGAACCAGAAGACGGGCAGCGGCCGGCGATCCCTGGGATAGGGAGGTAAGTTCAACCCCGCGGTGGACGGGCCGAGTAGGAGGGGAGGTGTTTCATTTCCCACAAGAAGAAGG
>CAUYTI010092920.1:0-13297 GCA_963575145.1 Galago senegalensis | reverse complement strand
GGGGGATGTCTTGTTCGGGTTGAGTCGTGCTGAGGTTCTGAAGCTGTCTGCTATCTGAATTTCAGGATCCCTTGGCATGTCTGGAAAGTTCTCTTTCATAATTTTGTTAAGGAGAGCCTCTGTGTTTTGTGAGGAAACTTCATCACCTTCTGGGATTCCTATGAGGTGAATATTAGTTTTCTTCGAATTATCCGAGATCTCTTTGAGTGAGAGATCTGTCTTTTTTCTCCATCTGTCAAAATCTTTGGAAGTCTGGGTGCGTTCAAAGTCTTTGTCTTCAGTGTTGGAGATTCTATATTCTGCCTTGTCCATCCTCTGACGGAAGGATTCAACGGTGCTCTTCAAATCTGCAACCTCTTGTTTAAGTGTATCATAATCCTTGATCATTTTATCTTTGAAATCATTGAATTTCTGGGACAGCATTTTAATGATTTGAAATTCTAGCTCCCTCTTTTCCTCCAACCTGTTGATCTTACTTCCTATCCAGATTCTGAACTCAATTTCTGACATTTCAGATATCTGTTTATGTAGTGGGTCTTCCATTGTGTCTACCCCATCCTTCTTTGGGGACGTTAATCTACTCTGGTTATTTTGGTTGCCAGAGTTTTTCTGCTGATTCCATCCCATGTTGAATTTGCACCTTTCGGAAACCGTCCCTAAAACTGTTCTGCCATTGGCTTCTTCTGTTTTTCTCCTAGGCACAACCTGGCAAGACCCCGGGAGGCAGGGCCAGCAGGCAGGGTGATGCAGCCCAATAGGATGATCCTACAGGAGTGATGATGACCCTACAGGAGTCAGTGTCATGATCAAGGTCCTGACAGGCAGGCGCAACCTGCCCCAGCAGAGGTCAGTTGTCCTTGCTGGCTACCAAAGCCCCAGAGGCAGGTGCACTTCTGGCGGGATGGCGCAACCCTTCCTGGCAGAAGCTGCTGGCAATAGGAAGCTGGCAAGGCCCCGTGAGGCAGGCGTGCAGCTGCGCAACCTGCCCCAGGAGAAGTCAGTTGTCTTTGCTAGCCACCAAAGTCCCAGAGGCAGGCCCACAGCTGGCGGGACAGCACAACACTCTCTGGTGGGAGTTGGCGGTGATCACGTGCTAGGAGGTCCCAGGAGGCAGGCGCAAGTCTGTGCGACCTGCCCAGCAGAAGTCAGCTGCCATCTCAGTTTGTCAAGCTCCAGAGGCAGGTGCGTGTGCCGCTGGCTGGATGGCGCAACCTTTCCCGGGTGGAGCTGCTGGCGACTGCCAGCTGACAAGGCCCTGGGAGGTGGGCACGAGACTGCCCGACCCGCCCAGCAGAAGTCAATTGCTCTCCCTGGTCACCAAAGCCCTGGAGGCTGGGGCACGATTGGCAGGACGCCGCGACCCTCTTAGGTAGGGGCTGGTGGTGATCCAGGGCCAGGAGGCCCCAGGAGGTAAGCGGTTGCTCGACCTGCCCTAGCGGAAGTCAATTGCCCTCACCAGCCACCAAAGCCCTGGAGGCAGGCAAGCAGCTGGTGGGACTGCGTGACCTTCCCTGGCAGGAGTCAATGGTAGCCACAGGCCAGCAGGGACCCAGGAGGTGGGCGCGGCTCAGTGACCCAACCCAGCAGAAGTCAATCACCTTCAAGGGCCACCAAAGACCTGGAGGCAGATGCCTGGTGGGGTGTGTAGCCCTCCCTGTCCGGCGTCAATCCCAGTCACCAGCACCAAGGTCTTGGGAAGTGCAGATAGCAGCTGGGGAGACAGCTGAGCACAGAATGCACTGACTGAGGGGGGTCCATCTGCACGCAGAAACTGTGGATCAAGCAGTTCTCCTGGCGAAGGACCGGGAAAGGGGTTCGGTCTTGAAAGGGTGGGTGGATGCTGTTCTTGGTTCTCCTCTCCCTGTCTCTGCCGCTAAGGGGAGGGAGAATGGACTGGAAACTCAAAATGGCAGAGCTAATGCCACTTCCACTTTTCTGCCTGGGGGAGGGTGTTCCGAGTCTCAACTGGGTTCCTCCAGGGTAGTAAACTTCCCTGTTGGCAGCTTTCACTCGTGGAGTGAGAGAATAGGTCCTCAGTTTATCGGTGGCCTGTAGGAGACTCGGAGGAGTGGTTGAAGAGGAAACAAAGGAAAAGCACACCTTTCTTGGGGGAAGGGATGGGCGCTATTCCTCTGGGGAGATTTATGTACCTGTGGAGCATCCTCTAGAAGTCTCCGTCTGTCTCAGAAGAGCTGTCCTGCCAGTATCACTCTTCTCTCTCAGCTGGGCTCCCAGTTTTCGACTTTGTTGGGTGTTTCTCCAGACTTTATCCTTTCCTCTGAACAGAGCTTCTGTCAGAGACTGGTGCCTGTTGGCCATCTTGACCACTCCCTGTAGTGTTTCTAATATTCTTCCTCTTGTAGGTTATGATTTTCTTACATCTGGCCACTTGCAGGATTTTCTCCTTCATGTTAACTTTGGTGAAATTAATTACAATATGTCTAGAATATACCTTATTTGGTTTGAGCCATGCTGGGGTTCTTAAACTGTCTGCTATCTGAATTTCAATATCTCTTGCCATGGTTGGGAAGTTCTCCTTATTTATCTCTTGGAGTATAATATCTATGCCTTTCAGACCATCCTCTTCTCCTTCAGGGATTCCCATGAGGCGAATGTTTGCTCTTTTGGAGTGGTCCCACAATTTTCTCAGGGAATGATCCATTTTTACTCTCCATTTCTCTTCCTCTTTGATATTTGGGAGCATTCAAAAGCTTTGTCTTCTATGTCAGAGATCCTTTCTTCTGCCTGCTCCATTCTGTTACTGAGGGATTCTACTTTATTTCTCAGATCTTTGAGGGCTGCAAGTTCTTGCCTCAATGTGTCAAAATCTTTGGTGATTTTCGTCTTTGAATTCATTGAATTCTTGAGACAGTTTTTGAATTGCTCCTTGAGTTTCTAGTTCCATCTTTATCTCCATTCTATTAATCTTATTTGTAATCCAAATTCTGAATTCTATTTCTGACATCTCAGCCATTTGTTTATGAATGGGATCTTTTGTTGTGTCTCCTTTGTCATTCCTTAGGGTAGTTGATCTACTCTGATTATTCATGTTACCAGAGTTTTTCTGCTGATCTTGCCCTATGATTATTTTTCACCATTTGGCTAGAGAAGCTGGCAAGGTGAAATTGAATTGAGGGCTCCTGGAGTTCTAATTAACCAGCCCTTTACCAATGAAGGGGAATGGTGATTGCAACTTTTCTCTTAGAGCTTTACAAAGGTCCCATTCAGAACTACTGCCTGAAACTCTGGGCACCTGCTTGGTGTGATGGGGCTAGGTGTCACTGACCATTATTCAGCTAGTTTCTGTCCAATCCTAGTAAATCAGTGGCTTTGGGATGAAATCTCAGCTGTGGAGATATATGAACATCTAAGACACCCTGCTTCCTCACAGGTGACAACTGGAAGGGGAGAATCCCCACACTCCCACAACAACACAGCCAGGGTATAACCTTGGTGATTCCCCAGGTGATCAGCTTGGGTCAAGAGTTCAAAACCAATTGTCCCAGTCAACACAAACACTAATCAAGAGGGAGAGTTCAAAATGTTTTCAGTATCTAGGCAGTGGGGGGTCCACCGGCAGCTCAATTTGACCCCAGTCGGAAGGACCATGGAGCTGCTACCACTGTCAGTGGCAGTGCTGCCAATGTCAGGGGTGGTACCACTGGTCTGGGGTGCGGCTGTGTGGAGATCATAGGAGTTGGTGGGGAACTGGAGGGCATTGTCACTGGCCACCAGGGTCACAGGAGCTGGGCAGGGAACTGTAGGGTGGAGCCGCTGGTCTCAGGGGCCTCGGGGGTTGCAGAAGCCAGAGGGCAGAGTCATCAGCCCTAGGCTGCACGGTTCACAGGAGCGGGGCATGAGTCACCAGCTGAAGCTGCAGGTCACAGGAGCCAGGCAGGAGTCGCTGCTGTGGCCTCTGGTCACAGGAGCCTCGCCTGGAGCTGAACTTCCCCCCATGGACTGCTGAGCAGGGGAGCCAATGGGCCGTGGTCCCCGGTGGTTGGTAGTGCAGTGCCAGAACTATGGTCTTTCCAACACGGGCCAAGTCTCTCTTCCCCTTTGACTCCCCACCTCTATTAACATTATAGCTTCAGTACAACTGTCCCACAGCTCATTAAGTGCCTCACCCTAGCAGAAATATGCCAAATGCTCCAGATTTTGCAGGGGGTAGTCTTCCAGACTGCCAGGAGAGTGGGGAGGGATGGATTGGGAGTTCAAGAAGGTAGAGAGACTATTAGATCCTGACTACTTTTGGCCCAGGCAAGAGACTGCCTGGGCTTGTAGCAGTATCTCTCTGTGGAGTGGTCCTGGCCCTCAGTTATTCTCTCCCCTTTGGTGAAACAAAAGGCCCTCTGTTCACTATTTGCCTCAAGCTGCTTTCCTGGGGGTGGAGGGGAAGGATTCCTGTCCTCTTTCAGATGGGTATTGTACCTGAAATTTGTTTCCTTGGAGTCCCAGCTTGTCACAGCAAGGGTGATGCGAACCTATCAATCCCCTCTCAGCTCAGCTCCTGATCTTCTACTTTATTGGGCTATTTCTGGCCATTTTTTCTCCCTCTGGATGGGAGCCTCTGTGAAAAGCCCATCTTCCCTCCCTCCTGAAAATAATTTTTAAAAGACACACACACACACACACACATACATATCTTGATGTATATTGCCTGGACAACAGGTGATCTTCTGGGATTTGAGATGCTAATCACAACACTGATACATCTGTATAAGATGGATATCCAGGCATTGTTGCAGACACCTGTAGTCCCAGCTACTTGGGAGGCTGAGGCAAGAGATTCACCTAAGCCCAGGAGTTGGAGGTTGCTGTGAGCTGTGATGCCACGGCACTCTCCTGAGGGTGATAAAGTGAGACTCTGTCTCGAAAGAAAAAAAGGGATACTGGAAGCCTCTGTTTTGATGATGAGATCTGGTCCTGTCTTCCTGACTTCTTTGCCCTCAGTCTTCACAGGGTTGGGAGCCTGAAGCTCTCTTTAGCCTGCTTAATAGACATGCCTTGACCTTTCCAACTGTGTCCCTTGGCCATGCAGTGGCTTTCCTAGGGAAGTGTGTTGCTTAAAACTCCCCATGAGTGACTGCCCCACTTATTAAGTGTGTCAGAACTGACTTCACACTGGGATCTTGAGGGCCAAGGCTGCAAGGCAGGTTTTCCACAATGGCTGCACCTGGCCTGCAGCAGAACAATGAAAGCTCCACTTTGCTCAGTGGCTCAGTTCTGGCCCCTGGGCACTGCTCAAAATCACCCACTCACTTTCCCAAGCTCTCCCAAGGTAACTCAACCAGGTGACCAGGTCCCCCCCCTAAAAAAAACCCTGTAGGGCAAGCCTTCACTATCTGTAAACTGTCACCACTGGCTCACCTCTGCTAGCACACAATTACTTGCCCTTGTGCCACTTGTCCTTTGCTTTTGTCCTCCTCATTGGGTATTAAAGTCTCCATTGTCTCCCTCTGCCCCTGAAGGGATGTTGCTTGGCAGAGCCCACAAGCCAGTGGTGCTGGAGCCTTCTCTCCCCATTTTTACCACACAAGGCTGCAAATAAGCTGTTTCTAGTCTGCCATGTTGCAATCTCTCTGTTTAGATCTATTAACGTTTGATTTACGTACTTGGGGGTGTCAGTGATAGGTGAACAAATAATTCCTCCTTTTTACTCTTGTGTAATTGACACCTGTATCATTATATAATAACCTTCTTTATCTTTTTTGCTGTCTTTGATTTGTACTCTATTTTATCTGATACTATATAGGTCAGATACTCCAGGTCACTATGGAAATTTTGAGACAGAATGTGTTATCATCCATTATTTTACTTCCAAGAAATACAGTCAACAGTGGCATCCTTTCTGATTCACCCAAGCAAGTTTCAACTTGATCAACTTATTGGTATTCCTGGGAGGGCTTCATTTGTTTCTGTGCATGTTGTACTCAGTCATCATCAGGTATGGAACTGGGAAGAGAGTAGTTTTGAATAATGATGTTCTATGACTTAAAAGTGGATTAAATAGGTCTCAAATACTTGAGTATTGCAAGGGAATTTGGGGGACCTAACTCTTTCCCATGTGACAATTATTCTGTGGTTTCAAGAATTTAGAAGAGGGCAAAATTCACTGAAAGACAAGGAGAGGTGTGTCAACTTTAGTGACTGAAGAAAACATTTCTGCTGTGGAAAAAATGGTTTACAAAAACATTAAAGTGACATTTAAGGACTTTGAAGAAGCACTACAGACTGGATTGTCAGAGGAGTCCAAAATCCTGCATAATCATCTTTGAGTCAGGAAAGTTTCATTCTGATGGATGTCTCCCATTTTGACAGAAGAGCAAAAGCACATTTATGTTGAATGGTGTGAAGAAATGCTGGTCAGATTTGACTGAGGCAAGTCAAGATGCAATTCTGACATCATTACTGATGAAAAAACCTGGATTTAACAGTTTGATTCAGAGAATAAGCATCAGTCAACAGTGTGGATTTTTCCTGATTAAAATCCACTAATAAAAGTGACACAGCCCCAAAGTATCAGAAAGAAATGGTGACACCTTTATTCTCCAAAAGTAGTCATGTTGCAACCATTCCTCTAGAGGAACAAAGGACTATTACTATTCAGCCATACAGCAGCATGCCTACCAAAAGTTTTCAGAAAGCTTCAGCAATGGCAGCCAAGAACAGGACTGAGGTGAATCATCTTGCACCATGACAATGCATCTGCCCACACAGACAATGTTACAATTTAGTTCTTGGAGTCCACAGAATATAACTTATGATTCATCCACCCTACAGTCCTGACATGGTCCCATATGATTATTTTCTATTCCCTACAGCAAAAAATCACATGCATGGAAGAAAGTTCTTCAGCCCTTGAAAAAAACTATTCAAGCCTATGAAAGTGAGTTTACAGTACTTGAAGAAAATGAGTGGAAAGGATGTTTTCAAAAATTTGAATTTCAAAAGTTTACAAGAATGTAAAAGTGCATAGAATATTGTGATGATTATTTTGAAAAATATTGTAATCAAAATCATTTCATGTTTCTTAATTTTTGTGTATGTAAAAATTTTTGTAGTATCCCTCATATAGCTACTTCTGTTCTATTTTTGGTTCTCAATTGCATAGGATATATTTTTTCATTCCTTCGCTTTCACTCTGTATGTGTCTTTATAGATTACATGGGTTTTATGAAGGAAGTATATAGCTGGGTCCCTTATCCATTTAACCATTTTCTGCCTTTTAATTGGAGAATTAAGACCATTTACATTCAGTATTATTTTTGATAGGTGAGAACTTACTACAGCCATTTTATTGCTTAATTTATGATTGTTTTGAGACTTTTCTCTTTGCTTCTTCCTATCTTCCTTTGTGGTTAAGTGAATATCTATGGTAATATGTTTTTATTTTTATTGAATCCATTATAAGATTTTGTACTGTGGTTACCAGTAGATATAAAAAATTATATTAAAGAAATAGTAACTTACCTTAGATCACTTACCTTATTCCTATGAAAGAATAGAAATAAAGAAAGCTAAAGGAAAACAAATAAATTCTATACTTTAACTCCATCCCTCTACAGTATTTTGGCATATAGTTGTATCAATTCATGTATTTTTTATATGACCTATCTCTTAACTACTTTCTGTAGCTATTATTTTTTGGTATATTTGTCTTCTGGAACTCATGAGTTATGAGTAAATAAAACCCCACAAATATAGTAATACAATATTATGAGTTTGTCTATGTACTCAATTTTGCTTTGGGTTTTATACTTTGAAAAGTTTTCTTTTTAAATATCAGATTAATAAGGGTATGCATATGATTTGTTTATGTAGTTTACTTTTTTTAAGGTTAAAGTTCAAGTTGTAGGTGTGTCTTTCTCCTAGGAAGTATGCAATATACCCATGCAATGTACCCACTGGGTGAAAATTTACCTAACCCCTTCCTCCATTCCCCCCTACTCAAATTTTGTTGAGTTTTTCTCTCATGTGGGCATGGTAGTAATTTACTAGTTCCAATCTAATATTGAATACATATTAGCCTTGTTTTTCCATTCCTGTGCTACTTTGCTTAGGTGAATGGGCTCCAATTTGATGTATGTAGTCACAAAAGATACAAAATTTCCCTCTTTTACAGCTGAATAGTGCTCTACGGTACACATATGCCACAGTTTATTAATCCATTCATGTGTTGAAGAGTACTTGGGTTGTTTAGACATCTTTGTGATTGTGAATTATGCTGCTATATACATTCAGTTGAAAATGGATTTATGATCAAATGCCTTTGTTGTTTTTTTCTTTTGGGTAAATACTTAGTAGTGGGATTACAGGATCAAATAGTAGAATTTACTCACAGTTCCTTGAGAAACATTCATACTTTTTTTCCATAGAGGCTGTACCAGTTTGCAATCCTACCAACAGTGCATAAGTGTTCCTTTCTCTCTGCACCCATGCCAGCATCTGTTGCTTTGGGACTTTATGATATGGGCCAATTCTTATTGGAATTAGGAGATAGCTAAAAGTGGTTTGATTTGCATTTCTTTGGTAATTAGGGACAATGAGCATTTTTAAAATGTGTTTGGTTGATAATTAGTCTATCCTTGTGCAAAAAGTTTTGTTCATGTCTCTTGCCCATTTTTGGATGGGGTTGTTTGATCTTTTCTTGTTGATTTACTTGAGTTTTGTTTTTGTAGATTCTCATTATTAGCCCTTTTGCACATGTGTAGCATGAAAGTATCTTCTCTCATTCTGTAGCTTCTCTCTTTTTTTGATTATGTCCTTAGCTGTGCAGAAACTTTTTTAACTTAACCAAGTCCCATTTATTTACTTTTGTTGTTGTTGTTGCAATTGCCATTGAAATCTTCTTCATAAATTCTTCCCCTAGACTGACATCATTAAGAGTTTTCCCACATTTTGCTCTGAAATTTTTAAGTTTTGTGTCTCAGGTTTGAATCTTTTATCCATCATTAGTTGATTTTTGTGAGTGGTGAAAGATGTGAATCCTGTTTCAATCTTTTACATGGGGCCAGACAGTTCTCCCAGCACCGTTTCTTTAAAAGGGATTCTTTCCCCCAATGCTTTTGTTTGCTTTGTTAAAGATCAGATGGTAATATGAGGCTGGTTTAATCTCTAGATTATCTGTTCTGTTCCATAGGTCTATGTCTCCATTTATATGCCAATATTGTGCTGTTTTGGTCACTGTAAACTTATAGTACATATAGCCTGAGGTCTGGTAACATAGTACCTCCAGATTTGTTCTTACTTCATAAAATTGCATTGGATATTTGGTATTTTTTAATGATTCCATTTGAAACATAGAACTATTTTTGCCAAGATCTACAGAGTACAATGTTGGTATTTTAATGAGGATGGCATTGAATCTTTAGATCACTTTAGATAGTATAAACATTTTAATAATGTCAATTCTTCCAAGCCATATGCATGATATGTTCTTTCATCTTTTTACATCCTCTGTGATTTCTTTTCTCAGTGTTTCACAGTTCACTATCTTGAGACCCTTCACACATTTTGTTAAATATATTCCAATATAGTTTGAATTTCATTTTCTTTGGGGCTATTATTAAGGGTTCTGTATCTTTGATTACATTCTCAGCTTATCTGTTATTGGCATATATGAGGGCTACTGATTTGTAAACAACTGGCATTATATGCCCAAAACATTGCAATAACTACTTAGTCACTTCCAGGAGTCTCATGATTGAGTTCTTGGGATTTTTCTAAGTACAATATCATATCATCGTTAAATTCAAGGAACTTTAAAAATAAACACAAACAAAACCTAAAGCTAACAAAGAAGAGAAATCACTAATATCAGAGCGGAACTAAATGAAAACTAAATGAAGTAAAAACCAAGGAATCATTACAAAGATACAGTAAAACAAAATGTTGGTTCCTTCAAAAGATAGACAAAATTGAAAGATCACTAGTTAAATTAACCATAAATATAAGACAAAAGATTCAAATAAGCTCAATTAGAAATAAAAAGGAAACCTTACAGTTGATACCCCAGTAATACAAAATATAATTTAAGACAACTCTGAAAACCTGTAAGTACACAAAGTAGAAAAAAATGGATAAAATGGGCAAATTTTTGGAAGTGCATGAGCTTCCAGTCTTTTTTTGTTTGTTTTACACAGAGTCTCACTATGTCACCCTTGGTAGAGTGCTGTGGCATCACAGATCACAGCAACCTCAAACTCTTGGGCTTAGACAATTGTCTTGCCTCATCCTCCGAAGTAGCTGGGACTACAGGCACCCGCCACAATGCCCAGATATTTTTTGTTGCAGTTGTCATTATTGTTTCAGCTGGTCTGGGCTGGGTTCGAACCCACCAACTTCAGTGTACGTGGCTGGCACCGTGACTACTGTGCTATGGGTGCCAAGCTCTTTAGTCTTGAAATAGGAAGAAATAGAAATCCAGAACAGACCAAAAACAAGTAATGAGATTTAAATAGTAATAATAAGAAACCTCTCAATAAGAAAAAGCCCAGGAAGCCGGGCACAGTGGCTCACACCTATAATCCTAGCACTCTGGGAGGCCAAGGTAGATGGATTGCCTGAGCTCCATTCAAAACCAGCCTGACCAAGACCGATATTCTGTCTCTACTAAAAATAGAAAAACTAGCTGGGGATTGTGGCAGGCATCTCTAGTCTCAGCTACTCAGGAGGCTGAAGCAAGAGGATCTTTTGAGCCCAAGAGTTTGAGGTTGCTGTGAGCTATGATACATGGCACTCTACTCAGGGTGATAAAGTAAGACTCTGTCTCAGGAAAGAAAGGAAGAAAGAAAGAAAGGAAGGAAAAAAGGAAGGAAGAAAGGAAGGAAGGAAGGAAGGGAGGGAGGGAGGAAGGAAGGGAGGGAGGGAGGAAAGAAAGAAGGAAGGAAGGAAGGAAGGAAGGAAGGAAGGAAGGAAGGAAGGAAGGAAAGGAAGGAAGGAAGGAAGGAAGGAAGCCCAAGACCAGATGGATTCAGAGACAAATTCTACCAGATCTACGAAGAACTGGCACCTTTCCTACTGAAACTATTTCATAACATCAAGAAGGAGGGAATCCTCCCTAATTCATTCTATAAAGCCAGTATCACACTAGTACCAAAGCCAGGAAATGACAAAACAAACAAAATTACAGGTCAACTTCCCTCATAAAAATAGAGTAATCCTCAAAAAATACTACCAAAGTAGTTCAACAGCACATAATGATCAAGGGAGATTCACTCCATGGATGCAAGTATAATTTAATGAACACAAATCAATAAATGTAATTCATCATATAAAAATAGTTAAGAACATGTGCTTGCTTCAGCAGCACATATACTAAAATTGGAGAGATACAGAGAAGATTAGCATGGCCCCTGTGCAAGGATGACATGCAAATTCATGAAGTATTCCATATTTAAAAAAAAAAGTTAAGAACAAAACCCATGTGATCCATGCAATAGATTCAGAAAGAGCACTTGATAAAATCCACCACCCCTTTATGATAAAATCCTTGACAAACTATAGATAGAAGAAATATACACCCAAAGAATAAAAGCCAAATATGGAAAACTAACAGTCAAAATCATACCAAATAGGGAAAAGTTGAAAGTATTTTCTTTAGTAACTGGAACAATATAAGTAGGCTCATTGTCACCACCTCTATAAACATACTACCAGAAGTCCTAAGTAGAGCCATCATTTAAGAGGAAAAAAATAAAGGATATTCAAATCAGGGAAAAAGAAGCCAAACTATCTGTTTTTGCTGATGATATGATATTATATCATCATATCATCTAGGACCTTTCAAAAACAAATCCTAGTATTGATAAATTCAGTAAAGTTTCAGATTAAAAAATGAATTCCATGCAAATAAGCAGTATATATTTCTATGTACTAATAATGGTCAAAAAGGGTCAAATCAAGAACTCAAACAACATTAATAATAGCTTCAAAGAAAATAAAGTACCTGCAGAGATGAAGCTCTCTACAAGGAGAAGTATAAAACACTGATGAAATAACTTATTATTGACACAAATAGACTATGATCCCATGCTCATGGATTGAAGAAATCAACATTACAAGCATGTTCATGTTGCCCAAAGTGATTTATAGATTCAACACAATTTCCATCAAAATACCAATGTTGGCCAGGAATGGTAGCTCACACACACCTCTAATTCTAACACTTGGAGGCCAAGGCAGGTGGTTTGCTTGAGCTCAGGAGTTTAAGACCAGCCTGAGCAAGATCAAGACCCTGTCTCTACTAAAAATAGAAAAACTAGCCTTGTAGTACCAGCTACTCTGGACACTCGAGGCAAGAGGATCACTTGAGATCACTTGAGCCCAAGAGTTTGACATTACTATGAACTATGATGCCAGGGCACTCCACCTAGGGCCACAGAATGAGACTCTGTCTCAAAAAAAAAAAATACCAGTGTCATTTTATATAGACCTAGACTTTACATGGAACCAAAATAGCCTAAATAGCAAAGCAGAACTAAATAAAAAGAACAAATCTGGAGGTATCACATTACCTGACTTCAATGATACTCCAAAGTGATAATAACCCAAATAGCATGGTACCAGTATAGAGGCAGATGTATAGACAAATGTAATAAAATAAAGAACCTATAAATAAAGCCATATTATTAAAATCAACTTATTTTCAATAATGCAGACAAAAACATACACTGGAGAAAAGATGACCTGTTTAATAAATGATGGTGGGAAAATGGACAGCCATATGAAGACAAATGAAACTGCATTCTTATCTCTCACCATGTACAAAAATTAACCCAAGACGGATTAAAGACTTAAATGTAAGACCTGAAACCTTAAACGTTTTAGAAGGGAGTAAGATGGGCAACTAGGAACCTCCAGCTATTATTTCTTTGTGCAAACACAAATTCAATATCTATCTATGCAAACAAGCACCTTCAGAAGAACTAAAAATAAGATAAGCAATCATACTATGTGAGTTTAACATTATATATATACTTCAAGGACAAAAAAGGTAATCATGCATTGCCTATGTCACTCCAACCCATCCATCAGAAGTGCCACAACAGCATGATAACTAGAGAGATTATCTGTGCATCCAGCAGAGAAGAGTACAGTGATTATGGAACTTTGTATTAAGACTCAGGATTGGCTCGGCGCCTGTGGCTCAAGTGGCTAAGGCGCCAGCCACATACACCTAAGGTGGCGGGTTCGAATCCCAAGCCCGGGCCCACCAAACAACAATGATGGCTGCAACCAAAAAATGGCCAGGCGTTGTGGCGGGCGCCTGTAGTCCCAGCTACTTGGGAGGCTG
>CAUYTI010092917.1:0-10777 GCA_963575145.1 Galago senegalensis | reverse complement strand
CCACTACAATCGGCGCGGCGTCAGTGGCTCAAGCAGCTAAGGCACCAGCCACATACACCTAAGGTGGCGGGTTCGAAACCCCAGCCCGGCCCGCCGAACAACAATGATGCCAGCAACCAAAAAATGTCCAGGCGTTGTGGCAGGCACCTGTAGTCCCTGCTACTTGGGTGGCTGAGGCAGGAGTCTCGCTTGAGCCCTGGATTTGGAGGTTGCTGTGAGCGTGAGGCCATGGCACTCTACCCAGGGGGTTAGTTTGAGGTTCCGTCTCAAAAAAAAAAAAAAAAACCATTAGTGCTATTCAGTACAACACTGATTTTCCCCAATCTTAGGCTGGCAAATTCCAAACTCTGATTGAATGTCAGATCCAGGCTCAGGGCCTGTGGCTCAAGCAGCTAGGGCGCCAGCCACATACACCTGAGGTGGTGGGTTCAAATCCAGCCCGGGCCCGCCAAGCAACAATGATGGCTGCAACCAAAAAAAAATAATGGCCAGGCGTTGTGGTGGGCACCTGTGGTCCCAGCTACTTGGGAGGCTGAGGCAGGAGACTCGCTTGAGCCCAGGAGTTGGAGGTTGCTGTGAGCTGAGATGCCACATCATTCTACCCAGGGGGACAGCTTGAGGCTCCTGTCTCAAAAAAAAAAAAATTAAGAGGTCAAAGGAGAGAATAAACAGTACCTGGCCTTTATTAGAACCTCATTTTCCATAAACTTTCAAATACATTCATATTCTGTGACGTATGAATGGAAGAATCTTCAAACAACAAACATTTGAACATTAACTGTCAGCCATTATACTAGACATTAGGGCTTAATAATAGCCAATAATAGTTTTTTATTCAGTGCTTATTAAATGGCAGGCACAGTGTAAACATTTTATAGACATTCGTTTAATCTTCACAACAATTGCAAAAGGTAGGTGATATTATCCTCACTTTATGGATATATGTAAACTGAGGCTCAGAGAAGTGTGAGCCACTTGCCTAGGGTTTCCAAGCTCTTCAGTGGCAAAGCTAGGAATCTAAGGAAGTTTGAATATAAAGTCTGAACTGTTCAGCTACCTTACCATAATTATATATCCTCCTTGCCATTTGGGAACTCAGTTTGATAGGGGAAATAAACATGGAAATGATAAAATGAATTATTTTACTTTCTTAGTTTACCTGTAGTAGTTGTGATCATTTCATAATGTCTATAAATTTAAGTTGCACATGTGAAGCAGCTTTGGCACACCAAGTCAGAATACTGTTTTTCAAGTGTGAACTGAAATGGCATATCAACTCCCCCAAAAGGGCAGGGAGCTTTTCGGAAACATTTGTTCAACAAAACTTATTGAGCAGTTACTATGTTCTAGGTTCTTCTGGGCCCAGAGGACACAGTTGTAAATAGTATAGACACTGCCTTTTCTGTCATGCAACTTGCAATCTAAAGAGAGAGACAGAAATAAAGTAATTCTGCAAACAATTGTTTAGAATTCAAGGTGATAAGTGCTGTGAAGGAAAGCCACACAGGTGCTGTGACAGAATATAAAAAGGGAACCAAACCTACTTCAAGGGTGAAAACTGGGGGAGTGATTCACCATCTGAGTAGAACTATCTTTTAAACTGTATAACATACTTTATTTAATATTTTATCAGTGAGTTTTGTGAGTCACACTTTATTGTTCTTTCTACAAATATACTATAGTCCTATGCTTTGTGAACACCAAGGGAGAGAGAGTGAGCTTAACTTGGTCTGTGGGGAAATAAAAACAATTCTTAGATACTTGAGCCAAGTTTTAAAGGGTTAGTAGAAAGGGATCGGATAAGGGGAAGTGTATTTTAAACAGAGAAGAAGTTTGTAAAAGTTTGCACAAAAGTGTCAGGAGCAGATGAGACCCCAATCTTTTAAAGATAATTATGGTTAGTACAGCTAGATGAATTTTGTGCCTAGATGGTATTGAGAGATGATGCTGGAAAGATAGGTAGAAGATATAAAATATTTATGTAACCAAATCGGGTTTCTGCAGAGTTGGTCTACTAACTTTTCTCCATAATTTCAAAGGATCTAAGAGATGTGAGATTTTTTCTCCCCTATATTTTAATTATTGGCATTTTTAAAGAAAATATAAGGATTGACTTAAACAGTTTAGATAATAAAATAACATACAGTTAAAATAAGTAATTGTACATGATGCAGCAATTACAAGGTTTACGGTCAGACTACCAAAGCAAGGCTTATTGATTAGTGAAATACATTTATATCTCCTAGCTAGGCTAAGGCTTGGGTATTGTAGGAATAAAAATTACTGCATGTGTGTAACTTTAGGTTGGCCTGAAGAGAAGGTTTTGTAAAGCGTGGGATTCTAGGTAAATTCTGATGATGAGGCAGAATATTTTGTTAATGATCAAAGGAGAAATGAGAGATTGAGTGGGAGGAAATTAACAGTGAAAGCAACATGGGCAGTTTGATGTAGAGCACAGATAACTACCTAGGAGTCACATGGCCTGCATCTGGGCTGGCCTCTACCACTGACCTTAGGCAAGTTGTTGGGTGTTTCATAATCTGAATGTGAACTTTCTATTGAAGTATAACATGGCACACAGGAGAATCTGCAGGTTATAAGTGCTTGTGGATTGATGAGATTTTACAAACTAGACACATGCCTGTAACCAGTATGTAAGTCAAGAAATTAGAATATTACCAGAAACCATTTCTGGTTTCTGTACTTCCATTTCTTTTTAATCTTTAAAAAGGGGGTAATAATCTCTTCTTCACTTTTTAGGAGTGCTGAGAAATGACACATAAAAAAAGTGCCTTGATCTCTCTCATATTGTATTATGTAAGTAAAATAAGGTGACGTTAGTTTTGTGGATGAGACTCTAGGAAATAGGGTCCATTTACAAAGTTGTATGATATATAGAGCTTACTTATAGCATTATTAATAAACCTATTAAGTTGGGGGTGAATAAGGAGGTAATTTCTTTTTTTTTTTTTTGAGACAGTCTCACTATATTGCCCTCGATAGAGTTCAGTGGCATCACAGCTCACAGCAACCTCAAACTCTTGCATTTAAGTGATTCTCTTGCCTTAGCCTCCCAAGTAGCTGGGACTACAGACACCTGCCACAACACCCAGCTATTTTTTTTGTTCCAGTTGTCATTGTTTAGCAGGCCAGGGCTGGGTTGGAACCCTCCAGCCTTGGTGTACGTGGCTGGCACCTTACCCACTGAACCACAGGTGCCACCAGGAGGTAATTTCTGAAAGCTGTAAAGCAAAGGACAAGCAATTGTCTAAAAGTAATCACAAAGGTGCGTGGGTGTAAATACCTGTGATACCTTATTATGTTAATTTCTGTAAGGTGTCATTTTTGAGATTCAGTAGAGCAACTTGTATACTTTTATATGTTCAACAAATGTGAAAGCATTCTCCTTATTTAAGGATACTCAAGAAATAGTACCTCCCTGAAATAAAAGCAAATGTTGTATTAAAAATGGCTGTAAGTCTTAAATTCAGCAAATATTTCTGTTTAGGTTTCAAGATTTCAAGAGATCTGATGTTAAGTCTCTATGTTAATCTGAATGTTAATGAATATTTTTGGAACAAGAAATCCTTCATGTTCTTAATACTATTAACTAAATAATTGATTTCTTACTGAATAAGTGAAATAATATGTAGTAGTCACCCTTTATCCATGGTTTTACTTTTCACAGTTTTAGTTACCTGCAATTAACCACAGTCTGAACATATTACATACAATAAAATATTTTGAGAAAGAAACAAAAAAAGAGAGACGCCATATTCATATAACTTTTATTATAGTGTATCATTATAATATTCTATTTTATTATTAGTTAATCTCTTTCTGTGCCTAATTTGTGAATTAAACTTCATCATAGGATAAGGGGTGGAGGGGGCACATGCAACTACTTCTACTCATTTTTTTTCTTTTAGAGACAGGTACTCACTCTACAGCCTGGGCTAGAGTATAATGTGCAATCATAGGTCACTGCAAACTCAAATTCCTGGGCTCAAGCAGACCTCCTGCCTCAACGTCCCACGTAGCTGAGATTATAGGTTAACTTTTTTTAAAAGTTATTTTTGTAGAGATGGAGCCTTGCTATGTTGCTCAGCAGGTCTGGAACTCCTGGCCTCAAATGATAGACCGCTATACTCTTGTAGCACTTTTTGAAATAAGTTTTATATTTATTTAGTTTGATGAATAGATTGATGTTTACCATTTCTAACAAATGACATAGCTCTAGTCACCAAAATAATAATTGTGTATTTTTCCTATCAGGCCTGTTTGCTTCCCACGTTCTCCATTGTCTCCCTCTACAGCACTGGTTCTCAATCTGTGGGTCGTGACCTATAGGAACTGTATTAAAGAGCCATGGCATTAGGATGGTTGAGAACCACTGCTCTACAGGCATCTTATTAAATCCCTTTAAGATCCATTCTGGCATTTACCTATAAGTGAAAGACAATGAACTATGATCTTTAATTTCTGTAAAGCAAGGTTATTTTATTTGGATATTTTTGTCTTTGATATTTAAAATTATCTTTGAGCTCAGAAGTTTAGTAAATTTTTTGATTTTTTTTTTTTTTTTGGTGATTTACTTTGGTGGAAGTAGGCAGTCTAGGTCTAAGGAACATAAAAAGTAACTATATTTATAACAAATATTTAGATATTGTACAGAATTTCAGATTTTAAAATAGAATATAGAAAAAAATCATAATTGGATGGAAAATTAGAACCATTTTATTAATAAAAATTAGAATTATTATTTGACTAATATTTTCATAGATATGTTTGGACATTTGAATTATTCCCATTTGGTTCTACATGGGTGGTGACTTTGGAAATGGCTACCTCTGAGTTTTAACCACAGCCTGGGTTAGGGTGGAAGAAGGCTGAGCTGACTTGGCCAAGCACCTGTGATAATACTGCCAACATGGTGTGCTTCAGATGCAGATTCCCTCATTTTTCATGGGACTCTTAGTTACTTCATAAAGCTAATTTATTTTCTACATCTTCTAGGCAAAGTTTAGTTAGCATTAATATATGATCTGGGAGAAGTTTGTAGATATAGAAGTGTATGTAGGCTTGGTGCCTATAGCACAGTGGTTACAGTGCCAGCCACATAGACTGAGGCTGGTAGATTCAAACCCAGCCCACGCCAGCTAAACTACAATGACAACTGCAACAAAAAAATAGCTGGGCATTGTGGCGGACACCTGTAGTCCCAGCTACTTGGGTGGCTAAGGCAAGAGAATCACTTAAGCCCATGAGTTTGAGGTTGCTATCAGCTGTGATGCCACAGCTCTCTACTGAGGGTGACAGCTTGAGACTCTGTCTAAAAAAAGAAAAATAAAAATTAAAAATAAAGTGTGTATAAGTGAGAGTTTTTTTTTTTTCCTTTTCTTCAGTTTTTGGCCCGGGCCGGTGCCCTACTCCTTTGAGCCACAGGCGCTGCCTTAGAGTGTTTTTTTTTTTTAATATCAAGGAGAAACCTAGTAACTGATAAGAAAGTAAAATCTTGATTTGTGATTGCAAAAGGTATCTTAAAATATGAGTGCAACATAAGGTACTGTAAATTAAAACCTGTTCAGGAAAAGAGACTATCTTCTCAGGTACTTGAATTTCTTCTAGCTGTTGAGGTAGAAGGGAAAGGTTACCAAGTGGTCACATGGGCCCACAGGTAAACCCCTCCTCAATGGAATATGTACTCTCCTATATGACATTAGAATATGTCTTTCTCAGGCAACAGAGGCTTATTGCTAAGACAAATCTAATCAGTAGGATAGAAAGGGATTTTAAAAACTTGTCCCTGCCATCTAGTGCATAACTGATAAAAGTTTGGAAAAATGTATAACTAATGTTTTATGATTAGCCATTTTAGTTAGTACAAATAGAGGGAACATTTCAAATTACATAGGGTATATGAAATTACATTTTATATTACATTCCCAAAATTCAGTGTTCAGTAGAAGAGTTAACAAAATGCCGTTCTAATTGTTTAGTGTACGCTTAGCCAACACTTCTGCCTTTAGGTTAGCAGGAAACCTATATAATTTCATCAGGTTGCCACCAAATCTATATAATCACTTTAATAGAAAGACTATTCACAGAAACCACAGGGAAAATGTCAGTTTTAAGAATATTTATTCTTTGGAGTAGGAATAGCATGTGTTTGGTTTACCTCTAATATGTCGCAGTCTTATTCTTTAAAAAATTTTTGAATCTGTGTAATGAGCATGTTCCATATCAGAATCTATGTTTTTCTTTTTATATTCAAATGATCTTAAACCCTGTCAAATAAAAATTATTTGTCAGAATTTAATTTTTTGGCTCGGTGCCTGTGGCTCAAGCGGCTAAGGCACCAGCCACATACACCTGAGCTGGTGGGTTCGAATCCAGCCCGGCCTGCCAAACAACAATGAAAGCTGCAACCAAAAAATAGCCGGGCTTTGTGGCGTGCGCCTGTAGTCCCAGCTACTTGGGAGGTAGAGGCAGGAGACTCACTTGAGCCCAGGAATTAGAGGTTGTTGTGAGCTGTGATGCTATGGCACTCTACCCAGGGTGTCAGCTAGAGGCTCTGTCTTAAAAAAAAAAAAAAGAATTTAATTTTTTACATTGAAGGATCTATTATCTTTGTATATTGCAATAGAGATTCCTCCCTAAGAATCAAATATGTAGTTAGTTGGTAGCTGTGCTTTTTCTTGACACTTTATTTGAATTTGAGTGTTCTGAGTTGAATTCAGGTCCACAAATATGTGTATATCCCAGATCTTTTTGTTGTTGTCGTTGTTGTTGTAGTTTTGGCCAGGACTGGGTATGAACCTGTCACCCTTGGTACATGGGACTGGCGCCCTACTCCCTCAGCCACAGATGCCACCCAGTATATTCCAGATCTTGAATGAGACTCTAGGATAGCTTCTACCAAAATATGCCTCAGAGAATATAGGTACCAATCTTTTTAAAAAGGTTTTAAGATCAGAAAATTAGGAAGTTGTCTTAGTCTGTTTGTGCTGCTATAATAAAATACCTGAAACTGGGCAATTTATAAAGAACAGAAATTAACTTTCTTTAAAGTTAAGAGGCTGGGAAGTCCAAAATCAAGTTACCAGCACAACTGATGTCTGACAAAGGTTGCTCTCTGCTTCTGAAATGTTACCTTGTTGCTACATTCTCCAGAAGGGACAAATACTATGTCTTAATATGGTTGAAGGGACTGAAGGGCAAGAAGGCACTCTTTTCAACGTTGAACACTTTTGCAAGGGCACTAATCCCATTCATGAGGGTAAGGCCTTCAATAACTTCATCACCTCCCCAAAGCTGACAGTATTAACTGTTGCATTGGAGGTGCAGTTTTGATCAGAATTTTGGAGGGGACACCATTATTCAGATCATAGCAGAACTCCTAGTTGTAATGAAATTAATGTTGTCTTTCCCTAGGACCTTTCGGATATATTGAGATTTTTTTAAAAGCAGGGATTATAGAGCATGTTTCCTAAATCTTTTTAACCCTTGAATTGTAAAACATTTTGTAGGAGTAACATCCCTCAGGACACACCTTGGGAAATATGATAGGGATAAAAAGATGATTTAAAATATGAGTAACCATTTCTAAACATCATGTACATTATAAATAATACAATTTTTATGAATTAGAAAAGAAACACAAAATGCTACAGAGCTCCCAGAGTACCTCATGCTTCAATCCTTAATACAGAATAATTTTTGTAAGTAGACCTGGAATTGCCAAGACACCAAGCTTACTTTTTAAAAAGGTGATTGCACTTTGGGTTTGGGTTTAGTTTCTAGTTTTGTCCGTGTGTGGGCGGTGAGGGGTGGGGAGAAAAGGTGATGGCTGTCTCTTGCCTTTTGCAGATCTACAGTCTTTATCTATGAAATGAAGGACTGAATCATGTGACCCCTGGGGTCATTTCTACATCTGACTTTATTTTATTCTAGATATGCCTCACTTTAAAAAAACCATTTATAGAAACTGGAATTGGTAGATAATTTTTTGGCAGTTTGCTATGCAAAAAATATCTTTCACTATAGAGAAATAACTATAGGTTCCTTTTCAAACTGAGTTTTTTCACTTTTTCTCTCAAATTCATTCATTGTAACTCACATGTAACAGTGTCTTCAGATATCTAACAACTGTAAATGTAACAAAATTTTCAGGAATATAGTATGAGATTCATAGGATGGTTTGTGCTCTTATGTGATGTTGATTAGTGCTGTTGGTGTAAAAGTTGGTATCAGAATGTATTTACTTCACCTAAAAAACATGTGCTAGTTAATTTTTGAAACATATCTTTGTACCTCATGAAAATAAGATGCATTTTAAGATGGGTATTTTTATTCTTTCCTATTTAAAAAAATTAATTGTGGTAAAATATATATAACATGAATGCCATTTTTATCATTCAGGGGTAGAGAATCTGCAGCCTTAGGAATACTTGTGGCCTTCCTGGTTCTTAGGTGTGGCTTTTTAATAAATCTTTTTATTAAAAGGGCTTCAGCAGAGAAAGATGAGGATTTTCTTGCCGCCTTTTGTGCTTAAAAAAGAATTATCTTGAAATTAGAAGGCTACTAGTTCCCCCTACCTAGATGGGAGAGAGAGAAACTCATGATATAGAAGGGTTAAATGATTTCCTTAAGATAGTTTTAGTATTTTAGATCTGGATTAAATAAATCCTTTGGTAAATGTTATAGTTAGATCTGATTGGCCAGAACTCAACTCAGCAAGTACCTTACTGAATAGCTGCTTTTGTAAGTATGAGGTAATACATATTTCAAGCAAAAGAGGGGTAGGGATATGTCTAATATTTCTTGTTACATCCTCTTCCTCTAGGCTTTCTTTGGGTCTTTCTGTTGGCCTCAAGTTACTACCATAGATTTCTCCTTTATTCAGAATACCTATTTGGCAATGGGACTACAATCTGGTATGTTTTATCAGGAATAAACCTTTCCTTCACTTGGGAAATTATTATCTCATGAGTATTCTCTCTCTCTTGCTGCTGGATTAAATCTTAAATCTTGGGATAGATGAAGTTACTTATCCCTACAAAAAGAGATTATAGGCCAGTCTAATTCCCCTATTTGAGGGAAACCCTGGGGAGTTGCAACTAATAGCAATGAATTTAGAATTGGAACACACACATTGCGATCCCCAGTCAGAGAAGATGATTGTCCTGACAATGATGATGGTGGTTGATGAAACAGTGAGGGACAGGGTCAGTAGGAAAACCTATGAATAAACCTCTACTGCCTATGGCTTTTCCTAAAGTCAGAATTTAGAGCTTGGTAGAATGGAAGTATTTATCTAGCTTTACCATATTCTATTAAAAATGAAAGTGACACAGAGTGACTATAACTCAAAAATATACAACCAGTCAGTTTCAAAGTTAGAATTGGATGCCCATATTTCTTGGCTTTAGTCCTAGTGTCAAATATGAGAGTGTGACTCTGTGCTTGCCTCTCTAATAGTTTATTTGCCTACAAGATAACTTGGTGGGATTGTCACTGCTATATTATTATAGAATCACTCCAGAAGAAGTAGTTTTGATATTCTAGTTCTGCATCACCTTCTAACGAGTTAAGAATAAGATGTTTTTAAAATGTCTTAATGTAACAAGTAGGTGAGGTGAAGGCTATGTTAACCAGTTTGATGTAAGCATTCCACATTGTATATAAAATTAGCACATTGTACTCCATAAATGCAGTAATGTACACAGTTATGATTTAATAAAAAAAGCTTTTTTAGTGCCAATTAACAGCATCATCTTTCAGCAGAAAGGAAACTATATGCAATGTTAATTTCACTTTTTAAGTTTAAAAAATGATTTTTATTTCATTTTATTTTTTTCTGTAATTTTAAAAATGTTTTTAAAGTAAACATTGAGTATAAGAAAGATGTCTTCTACAAATTTTGATTTCATGAGTATATTTTATATATATATAGTATTTTTTTCATATTATATAAGTGAGTACTTACATGCTAATTAAAAAGAAAGCCCATAGTACCGAAGAACACAAACATATAAGGCAACAGAAGTCTGTAAAATTTCCTGAAAAAACAAGTGGGTCTTTGTTTAGATTAGATAACTTCAATAGTGGTTTACAAAGTTATGAACTTTGGATCTGAAATTTTTGGATTTGAATTCTGATGGAGCAAGTTACTATGGGTATGACAAAGTTATTTAACTTTTCTGAAACTCAGTTTTCTCATCTGTAAAATGAGGATGAAGACACTACCTTAGAGAGTTATAAGAATTGAATGAGTTAATATCTTTAAGTCTTAGAAAAATGACTGGTGTGTAGTGAGTATTCAATATTTGTAATATTAATAATACGCTAATATATAATACTAATACAGTACTCATTAATAATTTTATCAGTCTTATTGTTGCTTTTATTGGATATGGTAAAAGCAACACATGAATGGACAATCCTTTTATGGGTCTTTGATAAGTGTAGGACTTTTGACCCATGGAAGTTTTTGACTACTTGAATGTATATAGGAATATTTCAGCCAGAACAAACCATTGACGAATTTTTTGTTTAGAAAGTATTTCCCAGCACCAATGATTCTACTAAGCCAACTTTTAATTCCTTGATCAATTTTCTATAATACACAGTTAAGTCATTTTTTTTTTTTTTGAGACAGAGCCTCAAGCTGTCCCCCTGGGTAGAGTGCCGTGGCATTACAGCTCACAGCAACCTCCAACTCCTGGGCTCAAGCGAGTCTCCTGCCTCCGCCTCCCAAGTAGCTGGGACCACAGGC
>CAUYTI010092916.1:0-10148 GCA_963575145.1 Galago senegalensis | reverse complement strand
GAACAGGAAGGGAATATACGGTTTTCGGCTGCCATGTGGCTATTTCGCCAGGATATGAGTTTTATATTATTTTTGTTAATTTTATAATGTTAAACTTTAATAACAAATAATTGTTGAGAACTGATTATCGAGAACTGCTTATCAAAGTTTGCATTGTTGTCAGGCTCCCCCCCCCCGCCCCCCCCAATGGTGTCCCACTTTACCAATGTTAAAATCTGGTCACCTTACTCTAAGAGCTCAGCAAGTCTCCCTGCCCTTAGGGAGTCCCAGCCCCTGCGTCTAGGTTGTGAAAGCAGGGAGAAAAATTGTTCAGGGACAGTAAGGAAATGGCCACGGCACTGCCTGAATCACTCAGCTGCCAGGCAGACACCTCTTGTACAAAATTAAGGTCTCCTTGCAGAGATGAGGGAGTGGGCAGGTCTGGCTGGCCCCTGGCTCAGAGTTGAGGGAAGCTTAGGAGGAATGTCACAGCTGTGGGACCAGACACAGGGATGGAAAGCTGGGGTGTATAGCCAGGGACTTGAATGGAGGTAGTGGCGCAGGACAAGGTAAAAACAGGTTGAGATAGAACAGGGAAGGGTGAGCTGTGTGGAGACAAAGAGGCATCACTTTGCACACCTGACCCCCATGCAAACTCACAGAGAGGAACTCAGGCAGTAGCAGGGCCAGATTCTGAGCCGGGGGTGGGGGTGACATGCTATGTAGGGCCCTTCCAAGGTGATGCTTACAGAATTGAGAACTGGGATTGGCAGAAGCAGAGAGAAAAGACCGCAGAGGGCAGCTGTCTGCCCAGTTTGACCTGAGCACATGCCCTTAGAGGACTGACCCTCTGTGGGATGGGATGAGGGATGGGCCCTCCTTGTCTGTTTTCTTTGTAACAACCTAGCAGATATCTGGGACTCAGTGACAGGGAGTGTCATCGGTTTTGAAAGATGTTAAGCAATCTCTAACGTTTGTAGGTAATTTGCCATATAATCAGTGTTCCCACTTAAATTTTCCTAAACACTTTTTAGGAAGTGGACTCAATGAATAATATAAAGTTGGTCCTTTCAAAATTAGCATTTGGTTTAATACTAATAAAGGTTGTCCCCAAAAGCTGAATCATTGCTTTTAAAAAATGTAATACCCATAAAGGTGGCAGCATTGGCTTATAGGTGACCAAACATTGCCTCACGGCTCAGAAATACCCATAAAGGCACAGTCACATCAGGTCAGTGTCCCTATCTGGAACTCAGCACTCCTGGTGGCCTTTGCCTTTCTTGTTTGTCCTTTTCTGCTCCGTTCTGTAGTTGTGGGTGAAATGGGAACGTGCTTGTATAGGTGGCCCAAGTTACTGTTCACGCACCCCTGTGATGAGTTCCGTTTTCTGTATCACCCAGTCCATTTGGGGGTTGGCGTGCCCATTTGGAGAGCTTGCTTTGACCTTGCCTGTTGCAGCACTGGGGGCAAATGGGGGAGGGGAGGGACAGAGGGCAGGGGCAGTGGCAGGCAGGACTCAGGAAAGCCATTCTAGCTCTTGCTGCTAAATGATCAGGAAGATGGTGAAAGTTTGAAGATGATCAAGTGGCTTTGGAATTGAGACACAAAGTGTGAGGGAGGGGAGCTTTGATTTAATCACCGCACACAAAGGCAGCGCAGTTAACACTTAGTAACACTGCAGGGGATTTTGTATCAAAATTTGTTTTAAGTAGGGAAGATCCTGCATCTATTAAAGTACTTTCCAAACTGCAAATAATCATCCTCAAACAACTCGACACCCCCTTCTTCTCTACCCCAAAGATACACACCTTAGCAAGAACTTGATTATGGGATAAGAGGGACATTATTTGGTTAAAAACACTTAGCCTTTTGAGATGGTCAGGGACAACCTCACTAAGGCCCTTTCTCATTTGCTTAAATGGTGACATTTGAGCAAAATCTTACAGTAATTGAAGGAATATGCCACTTGGTGTGTTTGTTTTTAAATCAAGGACCAAAGCTATGAGCAAGGAGCCTCAAAGGGGACTGAGGAGCAGCAGGGCTGGAGAAGCCAGCACCTCAGCGGCCTGTGTGAGTGGAGGCCACACTGGGACACTCTCCATAGTGAGAGGGGTGCTATTAGTAATTGCACGGAAATAGGGCCTGTCCTGAGTAAGCTGGGATGTAGGTCAACCTGACTACATGGGCATGGGTTTCATTTTAAATGAGATACTTGGCAGTGTTTGAGCAAAGTAATGGCTTGATCTGAATTTGGCTTTCAAAGAATCGCCCTGGCTGCCACCCTGGGATGGAGGGCAGGCCCCACGGGAGCAGAAGGAAGACCAGGCCAGGGCAGGAGCATCAGGTGCAGGCAGTGGAGCTTTGGGTTGAGAGTCTGGCCAGTGTCACAAGGGTGTGAGCAGGAGTGGTCACTACAGGGAGAGGGGGACCCAGGGAGGGTTGGACAAGTGCAGACGTAGGGAGGGGTGACAGAGAGCTTGGGAATGCTGGCAGGTCCTGCCTCTGAGCCTCCTCCATGTGAGGGCAAGGAAGGGACTCGATGATCAGAAGCAGGCAGAAGCCAAGGAGGAGAAGCTTTCAGAGGAAAGCTGGAGACAGAAGGCTCATGATAGCTGGAGGTCAGAGGGCATAGCATTGAGGAGCAGCATCAGACCTGCTGCTGACCAGGGCAGTAAGGAAGGCCAGGGAACACAGTGCAACCACGCATCCACTGAAGGGACGGCACTGCCAGGCCTGTCCCCTGAAGGCAGGGAAAGGGCTCTTCCCCTCCTCTCCTTGCTCCCCTTCTCCTCCCACCATCTCCCTCTATGCCCATCTGTTCAGATTCCCCCCTTTCAAAGGATGCCAGTAGGCCCACCCTGTTCTCTGTGACCCTGTCTTAACCAGTCACCTCTGCAGTGACCCTATCTCCAGACCAGGCTATGTCCTGAGGACACCTTGGCAGGATCAGAGTCCACAAAGCTGATATTTTAGTTTCCACTTTTAATCAAAAGAGCCGTCCTCCTGCCAACATGTGATTTGGGGTCCTCAGACATTCCTGGGAGTAACATGTGACTGTCATGGGAAGCAAGGCGTGTAATACCTCCGGAGTCATTTCTTTTTTCTTATTTCATGACTATGAGGGCACTATGATTAGGTGCATCATTTGCATTCGTAAGGTAAAGTCTGACTTGTCCTTGTCACCTTCACCCAGGAGGTGCGCCACATACCCAGGCACTGTGCAGGTTCATGGGAACCTACCAAGCCCCCTTCCCACTCCCCTGCTCTTAAATTTGAGTTTGTCTGTCCTGTGGATCTGTGACTGTTAACCTGCTAGTTTCAACTTTCCTTCCTGTGATACAGTTCCCGTGTGTGAGTGACATTATGCTCACCCCTGAGCACACGGCAGAGGATGTCCCAGGCATGGTGGGTGGTGAATAGGCATCCAGGTGTCCAGAGGATGCCCTCCACCTCCCACCACCTCTATGATAAAGATCTGGAACAGCGAGGGAGGCAAAGACAGCCAACTGTGGCCCTCAGGGAAGGGGGCACCTTGGCAGGATCAGATGCCACAGAGAGGTGATACTTTAGTTTCCACTTTTAGTCAGAAGAGTCTTCTTCCTGACAACATGTCATTTGGGGCCCTCGGTTACTCCTGGGGACATCCGCAGGTGGGCGCCCCCTGCAGTCACTGCTGTCAGGCCCCAGATGTTCATACCAGAAACATCTGTGGGAGCCACATATTATCTATTTTATTTCTATTCTATTCTTTTCTGGTCTCTGGTTATCAGCATCTCTTCCGGAAAGTATTACACCCTGTGCTATGTGCAGAGCCCAGGGCATAAAACGCTGGTCACCTCAGACCCTCCTTCCAAACAGCAGCAGGAGCAGAAGCGGCTGTGCTGGGTTCCAGAAGATGGACTCAGGGAAGGAATTTTCCACTTGTGCCTCAGTGCATGATGGAAAATGTAGTGGAGGGAGGTGAGAGTCCGGTAACCAAGGGGATGAAATCACAGAAATACAAAGTAGAGCTCGGAAACTGTTTCTCTTAACACGCTCTGCATGACCGAGTCTCGGGGTAAGGCCTGAGAAGAGACTCCCCATCTGTGCAAACTCAGGGGGCCTTGGAGATATCACAAGGCAGAGGTCCAACTGCTTTGAGGACAGAGGTCTCCTAGCCACCTGCCAGAGGAACAGATGGCATTCAGTGAGTGCAAGAAAGGGACAGTGTATACACGTGAGTTCACACAAGTGGGAGTGTGTCTGTGTGTGGAATAGAGAGCTGGCAGGTGCACCATCATTTTTTTTTAATTCTGTATTAAATCATAACTGTGTACATTAACACATTTAGGGAGTATAATGTAATGATCTGATATACAATGTGGAATGCTTACATCTAACTGATTAACATAACTGTTTCCTTGCTTACTTATTTGTTGTGGTGAAAACATTCATACTCTATTCTTAATGATGTAGAAATGTATCATTGCATTATGCACAATTAGGTCAGATCCCCCCCAAAACCCTTCCTTCTCCCGACCTCCCTCTCCCCTCTCTTTCCTCTTCCCTCCTTTCCCCTCTCTTTCCTCTTCCCTCCTTCTTTCTGGACTATAGTTATGTTTTACCATTCCTATGAATGTGTAGGTGATTATATTCTGATTTCATAGTAGTACTGAATACATTGGATGCTTTTTTTCCCCATTCTTAAGATACTTTACCAAAAAGAATATGTTCCAGCTCCATCCAGGTAAACATAAAAGATGTGAAGTCTCCATCTTTTTATGGCTGCATAGTATTCCATGGTGTACATATATCACAATTTGTTGATCTGTTCATGAATCGATGGACACTTGGATTGCTTCCACGACTTGGCAATTATGAATTGGGCTGTAGTAAACATTCTGGTGTAAATGTCTTTGTTGTAAAATGATTTTTGATCATCTGGGTAAATACCTAGTAGGCGGATTGCAGGATCAAACAGTAGGTCCACTCTTAGTTCCGTGAGTATTCTCCAAACTTCTTTCCAAAAAGGCTGTATCGGCTTGCATTCCCACCAGCAGGGTAGAAGTGTTCCCTCACAACCCTAGGCAATGGAAGCAACACTAAAATTATATTACTGGGATCTGATCAAGCTAAAAAGCTTCTGTACAGCCAAGAGCACAGTAAAGAAAGCAAACAAACAGCCCTCAGAATGGGAAATGATATTTGCAGGTTATGTTTCTGACAAAGGTCTGATAACTAGAATTCGAGAGAGCTCAAACTAATCAATAAGAAAAATACAACCCCATTTCTATGTGGGCAAGGGACTTGAACAGAAATTTCTCTGAAGAAGACAGGCACATGACCTACAAACACATGAAAAAATACTCACCATCTTTCATCATCAGAGAAATGCAAATCAAAACCACGTTGAGATATCATCTACCTCCAGTAAGATTAGCCACCATAACAAAATCCCAAAACTACCATCATTTTTAGATACAAATTTTAAAACATATTTTAAGTAAGTACCCTATGGCAATTTTTTTCATTCTTTAAGGATAAAACTAATTCAATTACAGATTATGACTAATTATATAAATTAACATGACTAAGCTTAACTAAAAATGTTAATTTATCTATTAAAAAGAAATATATTTATCTTTTTTGCAAAAACTACTGTGAAAATGTCTTAGTAAACCTTAGAACAACAACCGATGTGTTGTGTAGTCAAGAACCCAGGTTAGAAACAGCATGTGTAAATTATTTTTTATTTACGTGAGTCACTCATTTCATTTTGAGTCCTCAAAAACACTCGAGGTGTATAGTAGGAAAATAAAATTATATGATGGGGTTGTTTGTACAGGTGGTTGTGGAGAGAACAAGGTGAGTGCTGTAATATCTAGTCCAAACATATTCATGGTTTTTACCCAAGGCCTGTCCAGGCTGTGCTATGCACAGATCTGAGACAGAACACATCAAACCGTTTCACCCGGTTTGAGATAATGACTTTGTGGACTTCTGGGGCCCAGCATCAGCCTCGTGATTATGGAATGTGAGCTGCATGAGGGCACCATCTTTAATCTCTGCCTCCCATCACTGCGTCTGGAATCTAGTTGGTACTGAACAGGTGTTTGCTGATTGACTATATGGATGTTGGCTGAGCAAGTGAGTCCAGTAAGTAACTTGTGTGATTCTAGCTCCATTGACAGAATGACACGCCTCTGTGTGACCTCCGTCCTTCTCACTGCTGGTGCCTCTGTCCACAGAACCCCCACATGCCCACACGCCCACACACCCACACACTCTGTTGTCCTCAGTTCCTTTCAAAGCAGTGTTGAGGGCTCAGCGCCTGTAGTGCAGTGGTTACAGCACCAGCCACATACACCGAAGCTGTATGTGCCTTCAAATCCAGCCCAGGGCAGCTAAAACAACAATGACAACTGCAATGAAATGTAGCTGGGCATTGTGGTGGGCACCTGTAGTCCCAGCTACTTGGGAGACTGAGGCAAAAGAATTGCTTAAGCCCAAGAGTTGGAGGTTTCTGTGAGCTGTGAACCGAGGGCAACATAGTAAAACTCTAACTCTAAAAAGAAAGAGCAGTGTTGAGGACCCTGGTCACATCCCTGTGAAATGAGCTCACAAGGACCATTCAGGACACCTGAGAGAGCTCATCTGGACAATGGCTGACTATCTTAGATGTTTGGGGAGCAGTCGTGTGGAATGGAAGACAGTCAAGCTCTGTTTGTCCCCAGAACATGAAACCACAGCCCAGGGTGTTCCTTGGGAGGTCTCCAAGACCCTTTCAGGACATCCAGAAGTCAAACCGTTTCCAAACAAATGCTAAGACATTGCCTGCCGCAGCTTGACTAAAACCTAAAGCGTCTTGTGTGTTTCGTTCACTATTATAAACTTTGTAATTTGCACAACCACATCCTTCTGCATAGTTTCAAAATCTTGTGTTTATCCTAAATTTTAAACAGGAAGAAATGATTTGCTTCTGTCTTCATTCTTAACTCAAGCACAGAGCATTTTAATATTAAAAAAAAAAAGAGGAAGAAGAAAAATACAATATGTTTTAAAGAGTTGTCTCAAACCATCAGTCCTGGAGGAAGGATACCAGCTCCCGGGGGTCCCTGGTTCCTTCTGCTCCTGGAGGGTCCCTGGTTCCTTCTGCTCCCAGGGGTCCCTGCTTCCTTCTGTTCCCAGGGGCCCCTGGTTCCTTCTGTTCCCGGGGGTCTCCGGTTCCTTCTGCTCCCGGGGGTCCCTGGTTCCTTCTGCTCCTGGAGGGTCCCTGGTTCCTTCTGCTCCCGGGGGTCCCTAGTTCCTTCTGCTCCTGGAGGGTCCCTGGTTCCTTCTGCTCCTGGAGGATCCCTGGTTCCTTCTGCTCCCGGGGGTCCCTGGTTCCTTCTGCTCCCAGAGTCCCTGGTTCCTTCTGCTCCCGGGAGTCCCTGCTTCCTTCTGTTCCCGGGGGTCCCTGGTTCCTTCTGCTCCTGGGGGTCCCTGGTTCCTTCTGCTCCCGGGGGTCCCTGGTTCCTTCTGTTCCCGGGGGTCCCTGGTTCCTCCTGCTCCCAGGGGTCCCTGGTTCCTTCTGCTCCCATGGGGGGGTCTCTGGTTCCTTCCGCCCCCCCTCAGGATGTCATGTCGGCCTTCAATCTGCATGTCATCCACCCTTAATAACTATCACCAACTAACTAAACATAATCAAATCAATTCATGGCATATTAAACAAATAGGACTTCCTTCAATTCTGTTTCAATTTGCTTTTTTTTCCTCTGCAGGAACTTAACTGGCACATTTCCTAACTACCCTGATGTAGAAGAAGGTGGCTCGGCTATTATTTTTTCTAACAAGACCCCAGAACAGGTACAAATATGTTTGAGAAATAAAATGTAAATATATCACTATCGTATTTCTTTAAATGTTAATGTTAATGGGTCATAATGTTGTTTGGTTATTTTCCCACAAATATTTACATGAAAACACGGGTGTTCATCAGTGCAGATACCTTCTTTTTGTTGTTGTTGTTGTTGCAGTTTGGCCGGGGCCAGGTTCAAACACCCTACCCTTGGTATATGGGGCCAGCGCCCCACTCACTGAGCCATAGGCACCACCCCATCAGTGTAGATACTTTCAAATTTATTTCAAATTGAATTCATCCTTTTTCCTGCCTTACATTTGAAAGAGATGTGAGGATGTGTGGAGGTCATTTCCTTAGTACATTCTGAGCAGCCTGACTGTAGGAGCCCTTTGAGTTCTAGTCCCTGCGTCCCTCCCACTCTGTCCTCCTCAGCTCCTGGGCTGTTCCTTGGGGCATGTCCTGCTGTGCTTAGTGCTGGGCGTCCTGCTCTTAATTCCTGCCTTAACAGTGTCTTGGGACAGAAGCACCTTTGACCATCTCCATAGTTGCTCCAGTGGGATTTGACAAAACTGAAATCTTCAGTGACTTTTTAAATGTCCTGATAAACTAGAAATAAGAAAGCTCTTCTTAGCCTCACTGAATCTAACATAGAAAGTTCTGCCTCTAAGAAGTTCTACCTCTACCTCAGTGGTGAGGCATTAGAGAAACTGCCATTAAAAGTGAAAATGAGGAAAATAATATTTGCTATCAGAATTATTAACGTTTCCCCAGCCAGTCTACCAAATGCAGTAAGATAAGAAAAGTTGCAAATATTTAAAAAGTGATAACTTTATAATTGTTTTAAGATTATGTGATTATTTTCTCAGACATTTAATAAACTTACCAAGAAATTATATTGACAAAACTTTACTAAGAAAATGAAAGATGATTTGAACAAACAGAATGAAGGGAGTTTCCCTGGATGGAAAGACTCGGTCAGGCACAGGTACACACTGTCATTTCATCATTCAGTGCAGTTAATACAATGCTAATCAAAATCAAAACAGGTTTTACTGACATCGTTATTTTCAAGTTTATCTGGAAGAATAAAGGCATGGAAATATCCAAAAAATAAAAGAGCTATAATTATGGGGAACTTGCCATATTGATATAAAACAAATTATAAAGGCCAAGTAACTAAAACAGAATAATAATGGAAAAAGAATAGAAAAATAACACCAGCAACAAAAATAACAAGTAACATTTATTGGACAAATATTCTGTGCCAGAAACTAAGCAAAATACTTTATGTAAATCCAAGCGTCTGATTCTCTCAGCTCATAAAGATCAAACCATTTGGCCACGTTGGCAGTTAATAGAGTATTAGAGCTGAAATCCACACCCCGGCCGTCTGACTTTGGAATAGTGAGCTAAGAAACTGAGGCAGATGCAAACTGAACCTCACTGACATGCTGATGACTTTTCAGAGCACTGGGGAAGGGTTAATAATATTGGGACAACTGACTCACCATTTGGCAAAGTCAAGTAGATCTGCCCTAATCATACACACTAAATGTCACTTAAATATTTTCATGAAAAAACTTTAAGCCACAGATTAACAGAAGAAATTGTTTGAATATTTAATAATCAAATTAAATATTTAATATTTAAGGTGGAGATTAATTTTATAAGCTTATCACTCCAGACTGACAGCATGAAAAGAATAGGCTGATATATTTAACTACATAAAACTCAAATGGAAAAAGAAACATAAATAAAGCTAAAGTTATATGATAAACTGAGGAAAGTATTTGCAACATATGTGGGTGTTTTCATTTTTGTTTTTGCAGTTTTCAGCCAGGGCTGGATTTGAACCCGCCACCTCCAGTATATGGGCTGGCACCCTACTCCTTTGAGCCGCAGGCACCACCCTGTGAATATTTTTTATATGTAAAAAGTTCTTTAAAAATTATAAGAAAAATCAGAAGACACCAATAGGAAAGCAAAGAATATGACCAGGAATTTAATAAAAGGAATTTTTATGGAAATCACTAGCAAAGAAATTTAAATATAAAGTAATGTTACTGTATCTCTTTTCACCTACTAAACTCATACAATTTTAAAATTATGATAACTAGAATTGGTGTGCGTGTGGAGAAAAGGAGAAAAGTCACAATTATTCATTGCTGCTGGGTATAAAAATTAGCATGACTTTTTTTTTAATTTTTTCTTTTGAGACAGAGCCTCAAGCTGTCCCCCTGGGTAGAGTGCTGTGGCATCACAGCTCACAGCAACCTCCAACTCCTGGGCTCAAGTGAGTCTCCTGCCTCCGCCTCCCAAGTAGCTGGGACCACAGGCACCTGCCACAACG